>VDFB02171613.1:0-22619 GCA_007258455.2 Sequoia sempervirens
ATTTTATTTTGTTTATAAAATTTATAATAATTTTTTTTAATAAAATCTTTAATATCATTTCTTTGCTACGAAATTTGAAATGATAAAAAAAATACATTTAAAATCATAATTTATAATAAGGCACGAATTTTCACTGATAAATCAATTTCGCTCAGTCGTCTTTTCTTTTTAAAAACAAATCAATAACTAAATATTTATTTAATACATGGAACCGAGACCCAACATACATTCATTTTATTTATTCTATATAAACAACTACTTAAAGCTATAAATATATACATGACAATTAATTTATATCTATATATTAAATAATATATAGTGAATTTATATTTAAACAAAACTTATGACAAACCAATAAGAACCTTCAGATTTTCATACGAGACAGAAGGTAAAACAAAAAATCAATTCACTCAGAATGATAATATATGAATATCTAATCTTTGTATATGAATAATATATTTAACCCGAGGTTCTAAGCAACTCAACCATGGATTTTCAATAACTCAATATAAATTTAAACATGCAAATTCGATCTTCCATCAGAAATGATTTTTTTTTGTTTTATATTTTAAGCACACTAGTTTTCTCTACTAAACTATGTTGAAGGATTTTAAAACAAGTTCTACTATAATTTACCACAGAAGATTCGAGAGTTTTAAACACAAACAAGTTTTCAAAACATAAACTTCATTCAAATAATTTTGAAAACATAGCAATCAGATTTGTTTACA
This sequence comes from Sequoia sempervirens, assembly GCA_007258455.2. Taxonomy (NCBI): domain Eukaryota; kingdom Viridiplantae; phylum Streptophyta; class Pinopsida; order Cupressales; family Cupressaceae; genus Sequoia; species Sequoia sempervirens. The sequence goes on from VDFB02171613.1 coordinate 732, forward strand.
GACCTACGAAGTATTTAAAAAATTTAAAAGAGGAAAACCTGGAATCCTATGTCTGAAGGAGAATTCCGCCTGTAACCTCCTCTCGAATTCCTCCTGTAACTCCTTTCTCGACCTTCTGCCTTCAATGTTCTACTGAATAATCTTTTCTTTGCAAACTCACAATAATTTTTACCCAGAAGAAAACCTCAAAACTCCAAAACTATCTTTCTTATTTTTCTTTTCTAGATCTAAAAACACAGAGCAAAACTTGTATGTGAATCATTCCCTCCATAAAAAAATAATAAATCACTAATTAAAATCAATAAATCTTTTTCCGCTTTCTTTTCCAAAAAGCCTCCTTCCTTATTGGTCCTTTCTCAGCTTTTAAAAGCTCACATTTATCTAAAATTTTAATTGAAATTATTTATTTAAATTTATATATTATCTTCACATAATTTCCTAATTTAATATTAATAAAAAAATTAATATTTAATTACTCTCAACAATATAAATTTAATTATAATTATTTGCACTTTTAATTAATTAAATCACTTTTAATTTATTATATATTTAATTTTAACATTTTTCTAACTCTCAATTAAATCAAATAACAGTGCAACATTAATTAATTATTTTATGCAATACGATTAATTAATTAAACACTAACCAAGAATAAAATAAATACTCAACAATGAAACTACATACAAGACAAGACAAAACTTCAATCATAACACAACGACTCACAACAGACGACGGACTTGGGACGGGGACACTTCCAAGCCTACTCCCTTTTTCAACTTTTACCCATTGGGTTAATTTATTGCTCGCCCTGTCCTGCCGAAGCAGGTGGAATCGAGACTTATTCCTGCAATCCTGCATCCAAATAAACGTCAAGTAGCACATGTACATATATACATAAAATCAACATCCTATCATGAGAAGGAATTGCAGTGTAGCAGGGCACTCGTGAACGAGTGATGCTACACTGTCCTCTCACCTAATCTATTCTAACAATTATAATATCAATAATGAGCTAACATTTCTAACCAAATTGACATAAGATAACATGATATTAAACTACTGCATCTTAACTAATTATTAAACAATTGCATCATATAATAATACTGAATTAAATAACATCACCATAAAATCATCACATTGACATATAAACATTAATGACAATTCATTTAAATAAACAAATAATCCAAACAACACACAGAGTATCAACAATCATCCTAATAATGTCATATCAAACGATTAGGTCCACTAAAGGAATAACAACATCATCAAACTACAAACCAACCAAATCAAACCCAATAGTATCATCATAGTATCAGCGTATCAAGTTAACACATAGAAATTAATAAGTCTAAAAGGTATGAGGGGTATTACAAGGTTGTAGCTCATCAAATTAGAGAAATGAAAGGTCAATACCATTAATAGAGGATGAGGTTGAGGCACTTAGGGAAAATGATGACCAAGGGACAATGAGTACTATAAGTTTGGCACCCTCATTCTCTTTAACCTGCAATTTTCATGCCTAGTTTCCAAAGATCTTCTCGTACATTGGCACCCCCAAAGGTCTAGGATTTCATCACACATAGCCTTCATCACATGATTCTGAAGCAATTGTAGACTTAGTCCAAGTATATGCTAGGCTAAGCTAGATCTAATGAATGGAAATAGAGGCATACAATTCTTCTTTAATACCTCCACCACAAACATATGCAAGGAAAGGTCTCCTCCCTTCTTGGTAGTGATAACCTCCTCCACACACAACCCTTAAAAAGTATGAATAGAGGAATATAATATTTAAAGAACTCAAAATTGATTCTATCCTACCTGATGAAATTAGTCATTTTATCCTTACAAACATTTATAGTGATTACTAGAGGCACACAGAATGATTCTTCATAATAGAAGAATTTGATCATACTTTTCCAATGATGGCATTATGAGAAAACCTTAGGTTAAATGAATAATTCCTAGCTAAGTTATTAAAATCATATCCAACCATATAAGAGAAGACCACTGCTATGTGTACTTGGATACCATGGAGAAAGGCTCTTTGGGATCTTTCATCAATCAAGGTATTGTTAAATTTTAACAACTAAAAGTGAGAATGAAGAATCTTTCCTAGGATGGTAGCCATCCCATTATAGCTTTTAGAGTTGTTACATATTTATTTTTTTTCCAAGTAGAGATTGGACCAACAAATAGTGTCACCATGACTCTACCAATATATCCATCAAATTGACAAACCCTAACTTAACAACCACAAATTCACAAGAAAATTGCCCCTGTCAGCCATAGAGCATCAATTCAATGCCAAGTTTCTTATTTTAATAGACCCATAAATGAAATGAACCTCTGTCATACCATGTTACACACCAATCCATCGAGTTACAGTTCCAATACAGTGGGTAGATTAGTGGATGTCATTTCTATTTAGCCCTCAAACCATTACATAGGAAAAATAGGGTAGTCCCTGTATTTGATTGTTTTCTCCCACAAGACAGTGATCTCAAAGCATATAAAGCTTGTACAAACACATATATTTATCTACACCAATGATCTCAAAGCATTTCAAGCTTGTACAGATCCATACAACACAAAAGAACTTCAAACAAAATAGTAAAACACAAAAAATTGCTTCAAGAACATTGTATTTGATATGAAATTTTGGCATAAAAATTTGCAATGGGATGGGAATACAATATGCTAGAAGTGGGATAAGAAATGCATCATTTGAAGAATCAAACCAATATACAAAGATGAAAGAAAGTGCTAACCCCTTCAACTAAATTTTTTTCTTTTAACTTTATATTTCTTGGGTAGCCAATTCTTTTAAGTTATCAAATCCTACCATCATAGATAATGAAAATGTTATTGTATCAAATGACTATGAGCACTAACCTTCACTATTTGAAGATGTTGAAACCTTGTCATAGAGAACTAGAACATTGATGCAACCACTCATCCTACCTTAAAACATACCAAAAGTATCCTAGCAATTAGACATAGGAAGATTTAAGATGACTTAAACAATTTTTATTGCCAAAGCACAAACTTATGATGACTTAACTAGGCCTAGTACACACTCCCTCCCCATTAACCACTTAGACATATGGAAACTAAATGTAAATTTTCTACTTTTTTTAGTCATGTAGGTTTCTATTAAACCACTTGGTGGTGTTTCCCTTCAAGTTTATTTACTTGAATGAGGAGAAAAAGTCCTTTGATTACAATTACAAAATACATTTGAGGCCTTGGTTATGTAACTAGTGGACCATAGTCACATTTAACACTTGTTACAAAGTTTGGGAGTTAAAAATTTAAGTAGATTTGATTTATGATGGTCACATTTGGACGGTAGTAACAATAACTTGCAATCTATCAAGACTTGCTTACCTTATAACCTGTCAAATTCTAGCAATGAAATGATAGATTTATCATAATGTCACCTTGGGATCAAATCACCATAAAAGAGCATCCAACATCCTTATGAGTGCAAGTACCACCAAATAGGTACTTGTCAAATTTGTCTTCCTCAAGTGAGGGATATTTAGGAAGAGAAGAGGAAAGCGAGACATGTAGTAGGTCTAAAAGAGGGAGATCAACTAGAGGTCAACAGATTAGTTCTAAGAAAATTTTGTAAATGTGTGGAATTTGTTCTTGCTAAAGGGGGGCCATGTTCTTATGATGATGAGAGCATAGGCGACATTAAGGTTCCCTTGTGGTACAAACATCTATGGAAACAATGGGTACCCAAGGAACTTCCTCCAATCAACATTGATTTTTGTGTCAACGAGAGGATATATCGCATAGCACCATCATCATTACATGGTTTGGGTTTATTTTGCATGGACGGCATAAAGGTTTGTTATGAAAAAGTTACTAAACTGATGGAGTATGTTAGAACCTATTATAGTTACAAAGATTGGATGCAGCTGGTTCGATGTACATGAAGTATGCGTAGGTATACACTATCAAAAAATTATATACAGCTAAAAGATAAGGATCAAAATAAAGGAGTGGCTATGTACATTGATGGAAGCCCAAAAGCATCAGGGAATATTGCAAGGTTTATAAATAGTACACGACCTGGGTCAACAAATAAGCAACCCAATTGCATATTCAAGGCACATGAGGGAAACTGTGTATTTGTATGTGTGATAAAATCAATAACTAGAGGGGAAGAGTTGTTAATCGATTCAAATTTGAATTGCTTAGTTACAAAAATAGTTACTATGGGGGTGGTACGTACTATGTACCATTTTACCGAACCTCCAATTAATGAATCCAATATACCATTTTATTCTTATGTTTTTTTTTCGTAAGTCTATTGGTTTCATTTTGGTAATGGTTTTTTATATTTATTTTTTGTGACAACACAACATTGATCATACGGGGAAGGATCTAGCCCAAAGCATAGATCGTGATGCATCTCCAACAACTTCTACTTGACACGTTTACCTCATTGTAATTGTATAAATTAAATACTAGCAAAATGTTTTATTTTCATGTTTTTTTCATAAGTTCCTTGGGTTAATTTTGATAATGTTTTTAATATTCTTGATGCAGTTGGCTGATCGAGGAAAGGAACCAGTAGTAGAGGAGAACATCCATAGGGAGGTGTCGTTAATATTATGTGATGATGAAATCACATATTCAACAAGCCCTCTCAATATGTTAAGGAAGACGCAAAAAAATGCAATGAATAAATCCTTAAGTTGATATTCATAGTGCCTCAAATAGATGAGATAAGAGAGAGGGTTAAAATATTGACAAAGAGAGCACAAAACTTGCAAGTAAGCTGCATGAGGTCTTTAATTATAACATAATTTCATTCATGGTTTTATATTTTTTACTCTTTTATGTCATGAACTAAAATATGTGTTGTTTTTATAGGATTATTTGTGTCCTCATGATGTTGTTGGCCATGATCAGGGTACTGCAGGTGCTACCCAAGGAGTAGGGGTTGGTATAAGTGTTGATCCTATTCTTCCTGCACATACATCACATCATCTGACCCCATCATCCATGCCTATATTGTCATCTCAAATGTCAGCAACACATAGCATGCAAGAATCAGGTAGTGCACCCTCTCATAGTGAACACATGCTAGAACATGTGTCAGGACATGTACCTATGGATGCAGAGGCGACAATTAGTACTAGTGATTTTTTAGCAACATTTCATGGATCTTCCCATATTACTATTATAAGAAAATTTCTAGTCACATTTTTGGTGACTGAGGATTTTGTTCTCATAAAGATAGAGAAGTTCCTAGGTACATTAAAATGTTTTAATTATTATTATATATAATCCAATTGAAATTTACTTATTGATCACTGTTTTTACACTAATGATCCCATGATCATTTTGTAGGAAGTGATGTTTTTTATAAACATCTAAGTGATATTACATTAGAGCTCTTCGTGCCCACCCTACATACACAGTGGAATGCCCAAAATGAAGATTTAAAAAATGAGCTCATTAATTGTTTATTTTTGTTGTTCGGTGATAAAACATTCAACTAAACAAAGGTCATTAAGAAAGTTGGTACCTATCTAGAGTATGTCAGGGACCAATATAGGTCATATTTAGAGAAGGAAAAAAATTATGAGTGCCCCCCCATGATTACAAAGAGGGAGTGCAAGGACCTGGTGTCAGATGGAAAGAAGGCTGAAAAGAAAAAAGGAAAGACACCACTAAGATAAGTAAGGTATGTGATACTATAAACAATAGAACTATATACCAATTACTCTTTCTTTTTAAATAATCCAACATATTTCAAACTTTTCATAGCCTGCCTAACATATTAAAGGAAACAAAGGAAAGACTATAAAAAAATGGGCATCACAAACTTGGCTCTAGTGATTATATGAAATTAGTCACACAAATTGTAAGGATCAATAAATGAAATATTGAAAAAAAAATTGGGTTTATCACATCATAGAAGAAAAAATCATGAACTTATGCAAAAATGTAGGCCTCTGAATTCAACAGAGTGCCCGCAGAAAAGGACTTGAAGATTTCCTTCCCGCAAGGCTATGGAGCCATGGCTAAACACCTAAGAGTCTTGACTAGGAAAACACAATATTCCACTACATCTGACACGTAGGTAAATAAACTCAATAAATTTTATTTAAAATTGAATACTTGTGCAATCTATTCAATATTAATTTTTGGATGTGTAGGATCATGATGGGCCAAAAAGTAGGGATATGATGGGTATTTGTAGGGTATGTGGCTGATGAATTTTTTTTACCAAAAATTGATGAAATGAGAAGGGTTTTGAAAGGAGATTCTCAACTTTCCACCAATATAAATTATGCTTTACTTTGAATTTAATAAATTATTATTATTCATTTTCTATTTGAATTATGACTAAAGTCTTGATTGATAGGTTGATTGAAAAACATCTATAGCTTTCAAACGGTATCACATTTTTTGAGTCCAAAACATGCATCACACTCTATGCTTCACATAATATAGGATTACAAAAAGAAAATTTGAATTTCATGATTTTTTGACCAAGTTAAGGTGGTCATGCATACAAGTTTTTATATTTTTTAAAATTTGTAATAAAAAATTCATAATTAATTATTTACTTGGAAAAAAATTATAAAAAATATGCATCACATCAGGACATGAGTTATCTACTTATTTCTAAAATATTATAAAAATATATTATAAAATTATTATGGTTAGGGTGGTCAAACAAACACATACTTCTTATTTTTCCCTGAAATTTAAGTACTACGCATTTAAATTTCAAATTTTTAGTAAAAGATTTGTTTTAAAAAAAACCTAGTAGTTTAGAAAATACATTCAATTTGCTACAAATTCTATTCTTACATATTTTTGAAATAATATAGATAACTTATTCAAATTTGATGTCAAGTTGCCTAACTCTAATTTTTTTGAAATTTTTGCCACTTAAGGGCCTGTTTTTTCCATGATGATCCTGCACATACCCTTCCATCATAAAGTAATTATGTGCCTATTTGTTTTAAACAAACAAGCAATGATAATACTACACATGACATTGGAATGTAACCTAGTGAGGGTGGAGCACAACCTATAGACAAAGGTCATCGTTTGCATCCTGGTACTGGATGTATTCATGTGCTATACAAAATGTAGTATGGATTAATAAAATTAAACATATTTAATTAAAATTGGTGTATTAATTAATCTAACCTTTCATGTTTCAACTTTAGAGCATATAGAGAATGATCAACATGTTGAGCATGATCAGGCTAGAGAAGATCAAGAACATGATGTGACCCCATCAGGTAAATAGGACCACTCTAATGTTCTTTTAAATATATTTAATTTCAATTAGTGTATTAATTAATGTAACCTTTCATGTTTCAACTCCAGATCACAATTTAGAGGGTTTTCAGCATGTTGAGCATGAGGCTATAAGAGAAGATCAGGAACATGATGTGGCCCCATCAGATAAAGATAACCACTCTAATGTTCTTTTAATTAATGAAATACTTGTGACAATAATAATAAAACATATCAATTTAACATTTCTTTGTTATTGCAACAAACCCTCCTTTGCAGCAACGTCATGTTGTGAGTACACAACTAGGCATACATTAAGATCACAAGCAAAGGGAAAAAAAACTAAAGGGGGGATAAATGATTTAGAAAATGATACTCCACTTCAAAAAAATTTAGTTTAAAAAAAGAAACAAAAAAAAGTGATTGTAATTATATTATGAATGAATGTGACTATGTTAATGAATGAATGTTATATGTTAATAAATGAATGTTATATGATAATGAATGAATGTTTTATGTTATAAATGGATGGATGAATGAATGTTATATTTTATTAATGCATGAATGAATGATTAATGCTATATGATCGGGTATGGGGAATTGAGAGTGATATGAGGGTGGGGAGGGGCCAAATGATCTTCCACCGTCATGTGGTTGGCCTTGTTAAGTAGAGAATATTAAACTATTCTAAAAAAAAAGAGAAGATCAACAAGGTAATTAACTTTTGAATATAATAAATGCATCGTTTGAAACATCAAACCAATATGCAAAGATAAAAGAAAGTGATAAATTTCCACTATGGTGGCAGAAAAATGATTATTTATACATTGATGCCTTCATTTTCCAAGACAATTTCTCTTTCTTTGTATAGCTTTGCCATGTTTGTGGATGTGATATGACTCCTACATAAAAAACATGTACCATTTTATGGCCTTCAATCCAACTACATCCAAGTACCTTTTTAATTCCTCTATCTTTCATCAATATATTTAGTATTTGAACCTCGTACAAATGTTTTAGATGGAGAATCTATTATTGTGAAATGTGCCTCCAGTTGAGTAAAGTGAATCCATGATCTCTATCATAATTTGAATTTGTTTCCATTCCAATGTTCTGAGTTTAGTTTGTTTGTATGGATTTCTATGAATACCACATTGTGTTGTGTGTGGATTTGGTTTCAAAGCTTTGTTTCTTTGGTTTTTAGTGGTGACATAACTCTAAAATTTGACTTTTGTGTATAACAGGTTAGTGGAAAAATTGACAACTCTAAAGGGTTTAGAGGCTCAATTGAGATAGATACATGGATATTTTGATCTTTTTGTTTATGGGAGGCTTCCACTTAACCATGAAATTTTGTTCATATGTTTTGTACTAATTTTTAGGAGCTTGAAGAAGAGGGGAAATGCCCACCTGACCTCCCAAACCTTAGGAGGAGAATAAAAGAGGGTAATGTTTTAATTTGATTGTTGCTACATTTTTTTCAAGATTACAAGGCATCACTTATTTCATCTATTTGGACTATGTTTGATAATGTTAATTAATGATACATATTGATCCTTTCTCTATCAGTTCTTAGAATTTTGTCCAATTTCAAAGCTTAAAGGAAAAAAGGGTCTACTCTGAAGGACTATATTGAGCAGCTTGTTGTAGATTTGTTTGTATATTATGGATACAATGACTATTTAATCTAGAACTTCCTCGAGGTTGAAGCCTAGATTTTTGGAATTTTGTTCTTATTATCTATTCCAGTACTTTGTTTGATTGTCATTTTAGCACTTTGTTTGTAGCTTAGTGAATTTGAGAATAATGTTAAATGAGGTGATATTGTGCTAAATGATTGTAAATTGTGGTATCCAAAGTTCAGATGTTCCATATTGCTGAAGCAGTAGAACTTATTGAAGCAAATGAATCTCCTCTACCTACATGCCTCTAGACCAAAACTTTAAAGGTCAGTAGCTGGAATAGTCAATTTACATTTGAATAGAATACTTATTGCTCACTTGAGTAACTGAGCATCTCTTTTTGGATGTTATTTTCTTGCATTGATTTTCCTAAAACAAACACAAGAAGCATGGATGAAAAATATACCAATTTTCCTACAACAAATGCAGGGGCTATTAACAAAAGATATCCTAAAGTGCATAAAACAAACGCAGGAAGTACCCATGAGAGATGAGTTGATAAATGCAAAAAACACACCATGACCTTGAGCACCTATAGGTACTGTTATAGCAAAGTGGAACACAAAATATTACTTCATACCAACCTCATTTTTCTATGATACAAATATATATTTAGGAGATCATGATAGAGGTAGACAAATATATGGATAGAAAGAGAGAGAGAGAAGAGTAAGAGGGATAGAAAGATGTCTTTGTATTGCTACAATATCTTGTCAAACCTTTCTTGCTACAATGGGGTCTGGCATATTTGTGAGCACTATTATTGTGTGTACTTACTTATGTAGGTGCAGTTTTGGACTCTCAAAAGCACAAATTTATGTGTGTGGGAAATGATCTTGCAACATTGTTTAGTAGAGACCAAAGCTAGTCTGGCTTGTGTTGTGAACTCAAGGAGGTTAAGTTTCCACTTGTCATTATGTATTCTCCATTTTTGTGACTTAAAATGGTAAATTCCATCATGATCATACACTCATGGTTGTCCAATATAAACAAATTATATCTCTTTATGTATAATTTTAGTTACCTCCTCCCAATTTTAAATAAGTAATATTATTTTTCAATAATATTTTAACCAATAGATGTGTCTGGTAGAATTCACATAATCCTATGTCTTCCTTGAAAGAGCTCACTAATGGAGAGTATAGGCCACAAAAGACTCTCACTAATAGGCAACAAGTATATGATTTTGACCTTCTGGAGGAGTATCTATCTCTTTTATTTGTATTTCTAGTTATATCACTTTTTTGCTTAGGCACATTATATTATAAAGCTCTAGCAATTTTTTATTCCCTTACACTACATTTTTTTGTTATTTTGGTTTCAGGAAAATCAAGATGCATTGATCAAGTGTATCACATAAGATGTTTTATTTAGTAATGGAAGACCTATAGCTACATGTATAATCTATAAGTCACTTCTCTAATGGTGTTAATTTAAAGTTGAAAGAGAAAGTGTTTTTTATCGTATCATTCAAACGATTGGTTCAACAATTTTGGTATCATTGATTCTACATTTCCCTAGTTCTGAGTAGTTTATGCGAATTGGCCCTACAAAATATAATGATTTACTCAAAATTTTATAATGATTTAATCATGTAAATTTCTCAATAATAACTACATTTTGAGTCAGAAAAGGATGTAATTGGCCCTACAAAATATAATTACCCATGGTCACCTCGTTCTACTCCTGAAAATCGTTTTGATTAAAGATATTGTGGAAAAAAAATCACATCGGCATGAGCTGGTATGGATCTTCCTAGCCTATTATGGGTTACAAGAACTTTTTAACACATTCATGAGACATCAAAACTATTGTAGTGATTAGGATTACTAAAGAAGACATATCAGGGAAATTGGCTTATGGTCTGTCTCATCAATGAAGACAATCTATCAGCAAGAAAATTCATCTCAGCATGAAAAATATATGTTGGCTTGAATGTTTAAGTCTCACTGATGAAGTTTCATCAACAAGACAATCATTTCTTTCACCGACAGGAGCACTGGGAATATATCGGTGAGACATAGCGGGTCAGGTAAACATTAAAAACTTACCATGATGGTATAAGCTTCTCCAAAATACTTCCTTGTGCTTTGTCGATGAGACCACAAGTCAGTCCTCCTGATAAATATTTTTTATAAAAAAAACTACAATGTCTCATCAAAATTTTGACGACACAGTCCAACGAAAAAAAAAGTGTGATGAGGTTGCAATAGCTCTGACGCAATTTTGATCTCATTCCAATGGTGAGATCATCAAAAAGACAATGAATGTTTGTTGAAATATTGGGGAGACTAGCTTATGGTCTCATCGATGAAGAGAATCTATTGGAAAGACAAGTCATCTCGACATGAAAAATATATGCTAGCCCAAACGTTTAAGTCTCACCGATGAAGTTTCATTGGTGAGGCCATCATTTATTTCATTGATAGGAGCACTCAGAATATATCAGCGAGACATAGTGGGTCAGGTAAACATTCAAAACTTACCCCAATGGTATAAGTCTCACTGATATACTTCCTCATGCTCATTGATGAGACCAGAAGTTAGTCCTCCCGATATACCTATAGCTACAATGCAATTTTGATCTCATTCTAATGATGAGATCGTCAAACAAACGACAAATTTTTGTTGTAATTTCAACAAAACTTGGTTGCAATTTCAACAAACATCTCATGTTGTTCTGACGATTTGGTAGAGGCATGCCACATGTGTTACGACTATTGTTCATTGTTAGATCGAAACAATGTTCATTGATAGTCCAATGAACATGAGGTTCCTTTTTTGTGGTGGCAACCAACGAAGTTCAGTCCTGAATTCAGTGTTTTGAACCTCATCAGGATAACAACGAAAATTCAGTGATAATTTTTTCGAAGATATTCGTCTGAATTTGGACAATAGTTTGTTGATAGTTCAACAAACGTTTGTTGGAAAGTGGATTCAAATACAATAGTTTCTACTCATGTTATAACTTAACCACCTTCTTTACCACAATATTTCCAACACCAACTTGAATAGTTGTGGTGTTGTGCTTAGCATGCATCACCCTACCTATTACCGCCATACCACATGATACCACTCCACCATAGTCCATCCAAATAATCATTGCAGTTTCTATAGGTTACCGCTATATCACAACCCCGTCATTGGACTATCATGAGATTACAAGATTTAAACTGCCATACCGCAGACTCCTTCGTAGACTCTCATAGGATTATGGGTTACCTAAACTTTTTATCTTTTTCATTCATCATCCAAGCTTATATTTTTCCGCTCCTCCATACTACCTACCATCTTCTAAGTAAAGCAGAACCTCTACCTCTGACTTGCAAAGACCAAAACTCGTCCTCGCCAACTTTCACCATTTTTAGTTTTCATAGTTTTGCCATGCCTCATAAACCTTAACACTGAGTGCCAATGCAACCCATTCACATCACAAAGTAAACCATCAGCATGAAGTCCAAAACCATACTAGCCTACTCCAAAAATGACTAAATCTTCCTCATTCCTTCCTCGACATTTATTAAGCTATAAGCATGTAGCCTGAAACTCAAAATTTTGTACATCTTTCAAGATGTAACATTGTTCTCATGCTCAACAACTCTATCCAACATAGACCTTATTCTGAAAGAATCAACAATACTATTTTTGGTTGATACAAGATTTATCTCATAGCCTAGATGCTCCTACATCAAACATTTGGGGTAGAAAGAATTTTGTGAATGTAAATTCACAAAATTGAGTTGAGTGGTAGCACAACCCTTTCAAACTGCAATCAATCCTCAACCAACTCTATTGCTGAAATTGCTACCTAAAATTTCTTCTTCTTTCTCCTCTTCCAACACTTAGCTAGAACAATCAATATCCTCCTCTAAATAATCTACTCTATACTTTGCTTCCCTGATGTGGAATTAACTCCACCATAACCCAACCACCTCCTCCAAATGTATCTCTCATTCACCTCTAATATTGTGGGATTTATCCCAGCATAGTCCATTCGTCTCCACCAATTTTCACATGTACTTAACTATGCAACACCATAAAAAACCTTCTTTGCATACCAATCATCCCTAACAGGCTCTAATTGAACCATGCCAACATGAAAATCATATTTCTTAAATTCATTATGAAAACATTCTACCTTCTCATCACCTGTTACAACTTCAATTTCATTTTGTTCCTTCACACCTTTAATAAGACATGCAACTATACAAAGTTCTTGTCCCATAACCAGTGCATCATACTCTTTTTCATCCAAACAAAACCCAGTTTCATCTTCATCAAAAAATTGAAAACATTATGCATTACCTCCTTCTCTGGTAATGCCACTTCTACTTGTATATCACAATGACATGCCATTGTTTGTATTCCATTAGAAGGACATATTGTCATTACACACTTCCCCTCCTATTCCTTAATCTTAACACCCTCAAGTTCATCTATTGCTGCAATGACTTTACCCATTGCTACATTCTAATCCTCATTGGAACATACACCAAAATCTGGATGAACCTCATTACCTTTTGTTGCAACTTTCACTACTGCAATCCTTCATTCATTATCACTCTTTTCTTTAACTAGTACCACTTGTATTTCATCTTCTTGAAGGTCCTACATTACCTCCATCTTTTTGTGGTTTTCACCACCTTTGGATATTCATTTCTCATGTCTTCCAATAGACATCCTTCAACTTCAGTCTTAGTTTCCTCAATCTATTTGTACTCACCCTCTTCCTCGATGTCACATACATGACACTCTACTAAATCCTCTTTCTTTCCTGCAGTCAAACAATCATTAGAAGGATTCAAAAAGTTACCTTCATCCCTTTTCTTCTTTTTTTCCTCCTTTCTCACTTTTATTCGGAGTTTTCACTACTCTGGTTGACCTTTATGTGACACCATTAGGCTCCTTTGATGTTTTTTTGGGTATAGATTGGCTTGATGCACATCAAGTTAAAGTATACTATCATTGAAATGTGGTTGAGTGAGTGGATGATTATGGAACAATAGTGACAATTACAGGGGTAAATATACTTATTTCCTTTCATATGATATCCACTATGTAATTGAGGTGGTGTCTCTGAAAGGGATGTTAATTTTTTTCTACCACCCTTAGGGATATGGATGAGGATATGAATGAGATATATTTAGATAACCACCCAATTTTTAGGGATTTTTCTTATGTCTTTCCTTCTTACTTATCAAGTATTCCACCCCGTTGAGAGATTGATTTTCATATATTCTTGGTGTCAAGGTCTTATTTGATATGGAGGGAAACTTATAGGATGACTAAATATGAGCTTAGTGAGCTCAAGTTGTAGCTAGAGGAGTTGTTGGAGAAGGGCCATATCGATCCATGTGTCTCACCTTGGGTCACTCCTATCATCTTCATTAAGAAGTCTGTCATAGAAAAATGGCCCCTTGTCATTTTCCTAGCCTTATAGGTCTTGCTTCATGGTATTTGATATATTTTTCTCTGATTTTATGATGTAACATGGATTTAACATGCATATTTAGGTACTAAAATTCAAATAACAATGTCTTGTGAAGGTGTTGTGAAGTGTTGTAAAACATTTCTACACTCTTATATACTATATTAATTATAACTCACTTAAAAATCACCTTTTTACACATCATCAAGTCCTATTTTGAAGTAAATATGTAAAGTCTTGTAACAAGATTTCACACTTTCCTAGACACAACTTCACTATTTATCCCTTTCTTATGCCTTATTTGACCCCTATATGCCCTCATATGCTTTAATTAAGTGTATTTTTGAATGTAAACTAGCAAGACAACATTAAATATGTAACTTAAATCCTAACACCCACTTTTGAGCCTAAGGTGGGATCCATTCACCATGGGTGGTTAATGGGTCTCCTTTGGCTCCAAATTCAAAATATTTTAAATTTCCTTTTGGGTTTTTATTCAAAAATACTTGATGTCATCCTATGATGAGGTATGAATGGGTTACTATGACACAAGATTTTATAAATATGTAATTTTAACCTCATTTATATCTCCTACATCTCCCCTCATTCATTCAAGCAATCACATTCACACATCTAAGCATTCAAGCATCTTAAAACATCTTATGAAGGATTATTCAAGGATTTTAAAGCAACCATTGACATTACTTTAGATTTGCATTATCAAGGGTATGGTAAGTTGATAACATTTGCATGCTATTAGTTTTTCATTCTCTTTCATTTCATTATTTTATTAAGGGTTTTATTACCAACGTGGGCTTTGACCAAGACAAACCCCTATTTGCTAAACCTCAACCATTTTTATCAAGGGTATAGTAAGTTGATATAAATTTTATGTTATTAGTTTTTTATTCTCTTTCATTTCATTATTTTATTAAGGGTTTTATTACCAAAGTGGGGTTTGACCAAGGCAAGCCCCTATTTGCTAACCATTAACCATTTTTCCCTTATTGCATGTGTTTGTAGACTTAGGTATGCAGATTTAACAAGTATTTTGGTGTTGAAAACTGGAGAACAAGTTAACTAGGTGCTTCAAGTCAAATCATTCCTATTTCAAGCTTAGAGAAGGTTTTTTTGTCTATTTCCTGCAGAATTGACTTCAACAACCCGACAATTAGAGATTTCTAGATCTAGTGTTGCAAATTTGTGTCCTGATTTTCCAGAATTTTGGGAGAGTACTGATTCACCACTAGTGGTGAACGAGTCCCACCTTAGGACTAAAAATATGAGTTTTTTTAGCTTCTAAATCCTTACTATTAGAAACTAATTTCTGGTAATTTTTCACTAGGATGAGGACTAATTCACCACCCTGGGTGAATGAGTCCCACTATGAAATCTCAATAATTCCAGTCAGCATTCAAGACATTCCAGAATCATCAAATCTTGTTGAGGTGCACTCTATTTCATCCTGTTTCTTTCTATTCTACATAATTTCTTCATTTAATTCATTGTTTGTATATCATAGTGTGTTTTCAAACATAGTTTAAATGTTAGTTTTGCATTCATATTCATTCATTTAGATCACTCAATTTCACTTAGATTACTTCATTTAGTTTAGACAACATCACACATAGGATTATTTGAATGAACCCTTAGCATTTTTGGTTCCAACCTCTCTCCTTTTAGGTGAAAAACCCTAGAAGAGCTAGAGAAGTCCTAGCTAGCCAAAAACCAACTATTCAAGAAGGACATATCCCTTCATCTTTGTATAGACTATAAACAACTAAACATGGTGATGATCAAGAATAGTTACCCACTCCCAAGGAACGATGATTTGTTTGATTAGATGTGGGGAGCCAAAAAATATCTCTAAGTTTCACCTTAAGTATAGATACATTATTTATAGATTGTAGAGGTGGATATTCACAAGACTGTTTTCAAGACTATGTATTACCACTATAGGTTTACTATAGTACCATTTGTGTTGATGAATACTCCTACAATGTTCATGAGACTCATGAACCGAGTGTTCTATAACTTTTTGGATTAGATTATTATTTGTTTCCTTGAGAGCATCTTTTTCTATTCACGTACTAAGGAGATACATGGAGGTCACTTACGATAGGTGTTACAATGTTTGAGAGAGCATCAATTGCATGATAGCTTGTCAAAGTGTGATTTCTTCTATTTATAGGCCCATTATCTAGGCCATATTATATCTCACAATGGAATCTCCATAGATCCATCAAAGATTACAGCTATTATGGAGCGGTTATCACCTGCTATAGAGACAAAGACCAAGAGCTTCAAAGGTTGGTAGGTTATTACCATTTTCTTGTATAGTTTTGAGAGTAAATTTTGCACACATAATTAGATTTTTTATTTAAAATAGGCTTTGTAGAGAATGCACAAGGAACTACATAGTGGATTAGTCATATTTTAGTTTATGGTAAAGAGAATCATATACAACTTGTTTGATCGCTTATAGGTGCCTAAAATTTAGGAAGTGATTGCATGAGCATCTATATGAGTTACGAGGAAAATATTTATGGAGTACATGTTTTTATATAATATTTATGATGGAACAATTGTTTATCAGTTTGGTAATTCCTGGTATTGGTTTACAATTGTTTTTTAGAGTTGGACTTTGATGGTTATAGGTACAAAAATTGTCTTTGGTTTTTTTGTACATGGGTTGACATGAGTGGAGACTTGGAGTCTTGTGTGGGTGATAGTTGAGTGTAAGTAAAATTTTGGCTATGGTTATGGTATCATGGATATGTAGGTACATTTGAGAATTGTCACAATATTATCATGTGTGTGGTTATTTTATGGTGTTATGGTTTGATGTTAGGAGGTTGTTATTATCTCCTTCATGCTTGATTAGTTCATTGAATTTATGGTTACTCATTTGTGGAAATGTTTTGGAAATTTAGATTTGTGGTTGATTTAGTGTTTGAGTCTTAATTCCATAGATATGATTATCTTATTTGATATCTTGTTGTGTAGGTTACTAGTTTGATGATGAGTTTACATGCTTCATTATTTGGATCTTCAAGTTATGTAGTTGTGTGGGTTGGTCATGTATTCAGTTGTAGTGGGATGACTTGGATGTGGAATGTCTATATCCATGATACTGGTTTAGTGTTGATGTAGATTTTGTTAGTTGGCCTTTTCTATGGTCATTTTTTGATGCAGGAGCATCCAGTGGTGTGAGGGAAATCTTGCATCACCCAAAAACATGCTTTCCATTTATATTCTTTTTGTTTTATTTTTGTAGATGTTTTTTCATTTTTGGATACCCTTTTCGTCGAATAAGAATTCTGAACTTTCAGAACTGCTTTTCTGCTTTTTTTGCTCAACTGCTATTTTTAGCAAGTGTGAATTTGAAGGTGTGAGAAGACAAAAATTTATGGGAGGGTTCATGATGGAAAAATAAGCACTTTGGTGAAAGAATCAGGTCAAGATCATTCATGGTTTGAAAGTTATTCAAGTTCCAGTTTCTGCTTTTTGCCATGAAAAACCTTCTGAGTCCAGTTTGAGGCACGAAACGGTCCCGTACAAGCCCAAAAATTGTCAGAACTAGCAAAGCGGGTTCTTAGCAAATTCTTCACTCTGAGACCTTTTTGATGGTGCAAACGGTTGGAAAAACGGAGTCTTGGATCAAAAGTTATGGCTTTCGAAAGTTGGCCGATTTTTGGAAAATTACCAATTCTCGAATTAGGACTCAATGTTTAAATTTCAAATTGTAATTTTTGGCACAAAACCACCAAAAATCTTATGTAAAATGTTGTTTTTGGCTCCAAACTGAAAAGGGGCTATTTATGGGCTAGTTTTTGATTTTTGGAGAGCTTTTTGGGGAAAAGAGTTCACTGCAAAAAGGGTAACCTCTGTAATTTCTAAACTTTTGTACCTTGCATGTATCACAGAACTCGAGGATTTGGGATCCTATGCATGTAAGAAATTCCATTCTAAATAATAATAAAATTTCTCTTGTTGTTTGCATCATTTTCTATGTCTCAAGTTTTTTCCCTCGTCAGGTGGTATCAGAGCAGGTTTTCTTGAGTGTGTGGATAGATCACTAATCGTGAGGCAGTTCACACTAGGACTATGGTTGTTGGTTCAAGGAATTTAAGATTCCTCCAAGAGTGATGCCTGGTAGTTGTGGTGATGCCAAAGGTGGTAGAAATGTTGGTGAAATAGATCCATTTGTGGCTAAGGGTTTCAGAGCCCTCCAGAGACAAATTGATGCATTGCAGGAACAAATGAGAAGAGGGTTAAACTCGAGAGGGAGAAGAGAAAGTGAAGATGAAGAAGAGGTGAAAGATATAGATGTAGAAGAGGAAGAAGAAGCTATTGATCAAGATCAAATGTAGTTTATTAGGGCCATTTCAAAGATCAAAAAAAGACCTAGAATAGAAGTCCTTAGTTATTCCGAAAGTCTGAACCCATAAGGGTTGATCGACTGGATCAATGAGCTAGAAGAATATTTTGAGTATGAAGAAGTAGAGGACCTAGATCGGGTAAAGTTTGAAAAAATGAAGATGAAGGGCCATGCAAATATTTGGTGGAAAGAGGTCTAGTTGGAGAGGAATCAAAGAGGAAAAGGAAAGATCAGTAGTTGGGATCACATGGTGGAGAAACTGAAGAAGCAGTTCATACCAGTGGACTATGAGTTAGATCTGCTGAAGAAATTACAAGGGTTGAAGCAAGGAAGTAGATATGTGAAAGAATATACAAAATATTTTCACAAGATGATCATTAGAACGGGCCATGCAGAGGCCAACAAGGAGAAGGTAGCCCATTACCTTAATGGATTATGACCGAGCATTCAAGAGGAGCTAATCCTGGTCAGAATGACCACCATTGAGGATGCATACCAATTTTCTCTGAAAGTTGAGGAGAAGTTGAACAAAATATTTGAAACCAAGCAAAAAGGATGAGGAGGCCAAAGTGGAAGGGGTAGTGGAAGATCTTCTAGGAGCTAAAATGAGGATGATAGGAAAAATGAATATGTGGGTACCAGTCGAGGCCAGAAGAATGATAACTTTTATCACCCTCGTAATCAAAACAGTGGTGATCAAAGAGGTAGAGGACAAGGAAGATTTGGGCCAAGACCCGAAAGAGGTGGTTTTAGAGGAGCTTGTTTCCATTGTGGTGAAGAAGGGCATCTATCCTATGAATGTCCACTACACCAAGGAAGGATAGACATAAGGTTGGAAGGTTGTGGAAGGGTTTCCCATGCAGATGAGGAGGCTCAATCCGAGCACTCAGATGATGTTGAAAGGGAAGAAGCCCTAGTGGTTAGAAGAGCCCTAGTGACCGAGGAGAAGGAACCAGAACAAAGGAAGATTATGTTTTGCACAAGGTGCAAGTGTGAAGAAAAATGTTGTGACATCATTATTGACAGTGGGAGCATAGATAATTTGGTGTCAGAAGAGATGGTTAGAAAGTTGAAGCTAAAGAGGGAAAGGCATCCACATCCATATCAGATTTCCTAGTTGCAAAAAGACCACAAAGTTTTGGTCAATGAACAGTGCTTGGTGAAGTTCAAGATCGAAAGCTATCATGATGAGGTACTATGTGATATCATCCCCATGGATGCACGTCACATGTTGGGGAGGCCATGGAAGTTTGATAGGCAAGTTGTACATGATGGCCATACAAACACTTATTCCTTGATGAAGGATGGAGTCCGCCATAAGTTGAAACCCCTGAAGAAGGACGAAGAAAAGGTATGCAGTAGTGCTAGAATTTGTTTTGTCGATGGAAGGAAATTTTTAGAAGGCATGAAGCATGAGTGTATGTGTTATGCATTGATTCCTAGAATGGAAAAGGAAGATAGTGAGAAAGTGCCAGTAGAAGTTTCTGGACTATTGGATGAGTTTCAGGAGATTATTTCTAATAACGTACCAGAGGGTTTACCATCAATGAGGAAGATCAATCATTAGATTGACTTGATCCCTGGAGATAGTTTTCCAAATAAGGAATCTCATGGAATGACTTCTGTAGAAAATGAGGAGTTGAACAGAAAAGTTCAGGAGTTGTTGAGAAAGGGTTTGATTTGAGAGAGTCTGAGCCCATGTGCAGTACCTGTAGTACTAGCACCAAAGAAGGATGGGGAGTGTAGTATGTGTATAGAATCCCAGGCCATAAATAAGATAACAATCAAGTACAGATTTCCCCTGCCAAGGATGGATGACCTGATGGATTGTTTGAGTGGAGCTCAGTACTTCACAAAGATTGATCTGAAGAGTGGATATCATCAAATCCAGATTCGTGAGGGAGATGAATGGAATACTTCCTTCAAGACCAAAGAGGGCCTGTAAGAGTGGTTAGTCATGCCCTTTGGGCTAACCAATGCACTGAGCACATTCATGTGGCTCATGAATGAGGTACTGAAAGAGTTTATGGGAAGTTTTGTTATTGTATACCTAGATGATATTTTGATTTTTAGTAAGACTTTGGATGAGCATTTAATGCATATTTGTAGAGATTTTGAGAAGTTGAGAGAAGAGAAATTGTTGATTAATCTGAAGAAGTATAGTTTTGTGAAGGAGTTAGTTTACTTGGGGTTTGTTGTCTCAGCAGAAGGTCACAAGATGGATCCAGAGAAGGTGAAGGTTATTCTAGAATGGCCTACCCCAAGAACTACTACTGAGGTGAGATCTTTCCATGGTTTGGCCAATTTTTATAGAAATTTCATTAGAAAATTTAGTAGTATTTGTGCACCCCTGACTGAAACAATGAGAGGGGATAGAAAAGAGTTCAAGTGGAGAACTGGAGCAGCAAATATTTTTGATATGTTGAAGCAGAAGGTGACAAAGCAACCAGTTTTAGCCCTCCCAAATTTTAATAAGGTGTTTTAGGTGGATTGTGATGCCAGTGGTTGTGCCATTGGAGCAGTGATGATCCAAGAAGGTAATCCCATTGCCTATTTCAAAGAAAAACTAAATGATGCAAAGAGAAAGTACTTTGTATATGATTAGGAATTTTATGCAATAGTTCAAGCATTAAAGAAATGGAGACATTATTTGTTACCAAAGAAATTTATTTTGTGTACTGATCATCAAGCATTATAGTATCTGAGTAGTTAGGGAAAATTAAATCAGAGGCATATGAAATGGGTAGAATTTTTGCAAAGTTATACCTTTGTTTTAAAGCATGAGTGGCAAGTCCGATAGGGTTGTAGTACCTTAAGTAGGGAGAGGCAAACATTGTGAGAGATCTTGAGATTAAAGAGTGGTTGGGTTCAATGAACTCTAGACATTGTACCCTAAAGATCCTAATTTTACAGAAGCTTGGAAAGCTTGTAAGGATCCTGTTACAGTTGACAGGATGAAGTGGCTAGATTTCATAATCCAGGATGGCATGTTGTTTAAGGGAAGCCAATTGTGTATTCTAAGGAGTTCCATGAGGGAGAACCTGATAAAGGAGAAGCACAGTGGAGGAATGGTAGGACATTTTGGTCGGGATAAGACCATTGCCATTATCAGTGAG
>VDFB02171614.1:0-12097 GCA_007258455.2 Sequoia sempervirens
GAAGTCCATTAATCTTTTCCTAACAATATACCCTTGAGGGTTGTTTTTCCAAATAATATTGTGTTAGATTAGGATCTCTATCAGCGTCATCTATTGAAGTAGAGGCTCTCTCAAGATTTTAAGCATATTCCAACTACTTTCCCAAATAATGTTTCTCTAGGCCAGGGTCGGCAACATAAGAGTCTTCGGGCATCGACGGGTAAGAATTTTAACAACTTATTTTCATTAAAGAATGTTGTGGTGCTTCCTGATCATTTGTTATCTGATTAGTCCCAAGATTTGAAATATACTACTCTTATTTGTAAGTTTTGGAATTTTTCTCCCCCAATTGTTGAACTTCAATCTTTGTTGTTTTATGATTGGGAGGGGGTTTCCAAATATTTTTACATTGACAATGGCAAAAGTTTTTTCATAGTTTTGTTCTCTTTGAAAATTTTTAGGGATTTTGTTTATAAGGTTAAAGCGTGGGTTTATGGGGGGTCTAGTTTGTCTGTTCAACCATGGCACCAAAAATTTAACCCACGAAAGGCTACTATTCAGTTTATTCCTTTTTGGGTGCAACTTCATTCCTTACCTCTGGAATACAAAGAGTTAGGCATTGTTGAAACTTTGGCGAATGCCTTTGGCATTTTCTTGAAGCATGATTTGTCCTTTTTCCAAAATCCTCATCTTCCTATCCGGCTTTGTGTTTTGCTTGACATGACTCAACCTCTTCCATTTGGTGTTGAAATTAGATCTTCTGCTGGCTTTTTCAACTAGAAAGTATTTATTAAGACTCCTTTTAATGTGTGTAAATTTTTTCATTTGTTGGGTCATAAGACCAGATCTTGCAAAGGAAAAACACATTTAGAGCTTTTTTCTTCTCCTTTGGTTAATTGTCTTGTGGATGGTAATGGTAGTGAAAGCCCTCAAATTGTTCAGGTTCTTTCTCCTCTTTTGGAAAGTGAAAAGGGCCTGGTCATGGTTTGTTGTGATCCATCTTCCTTTTCTTCCCATTAGATTGCTCTTGTGTATCATTCTCATATTGATGGTGTCATTCTTGGAGAATTACTAACTGCAAGAAAGTTTTTTGTGCATTTTCCTCCTTTACCACGTTTCTCTCAGTTGTTTTCCTCCAGGAGTTCCCTTCATTTGTATCTACCAAATTTAGTGGTTTCTTTCCAACAAGTTTGTTCTATTGCTTCTTCTCTGTTTTGTCTTGTTTCTGCTTGCAGTAAGCATCGGGTATTGGCAAGTTCTAATGTTTTTTTGTGAGAATGTTCATTTTTTGGGCCTCTCAATTTTATGGAGATGCAAAACATGTTTGAGGATGGAAATATTGAGGGGATCTACCACGCACTTCTTATCATTTTTGTTATGGATATTTAGTCCTAGGAGGTCTTTGAGGTGAAGAATCCGGCCCTTCATTAATGGGCGATTTTTTTATCTAGTCTTTTACCTGGAATTCAAAGTGAGGTTGTTGGCTCAAGTTCTTTGGTATCTCTCAGTAGTGAATTGGAGTCGGGGAAAGGCAGTGTAGACTTTGATTTTTACCAGACTCTTTCTCTTTTTCAAACCCTTGCTCTATCTTTTAATGAGCAAAAATCTCCATGTAAAAGGGGAAGGAAGTCAAATGTGGCTAAATTGCAAGAGGAGATTACAACAAGTAGGCAGATGACTCTAGATGGTTGTATTACAAAGGAATCGTCCTGTGCCTTGTTAACTCTTGCACAAGAGTCAAAGAATGGTTATGATTCTCATACCTGTGTAGTAACCAACAACTTTTTCCACGTGCAAGATCAGGAAGTTTGTGCACTATCCCTAGCTTTGAATGAGTTGGTGATTGTTAGTGAATCCAATCTAAATAATTCTTCTTTGGCTCAAAAATCTCTGGGTAAAAGGGGTAGGAAAACAAATGTTGTCATATTGCAAGAGGAATCAGGTTTGGATTGTCAAGTTGTTTCAAATGGTAGTATCAAAAAAAGATTGAGGGGAGCAAATTTTTCCTTGAAGTTTGAATGAGGATTATTACGTGGAATGTTAGGGGCATTAATGACCCTAACAAAAGAGCTTGAATCAAGCATCAAATTGATGCTTCTGGAGCGGATATAGTGTTACTTCAGGAAACCAAGTTGTCATAGGAAAATTTTGATAGTTTCATAAAGAAGTGGGTGAGATGGAATGCATGTTTGTCTGTTGCTCATGGAGCATCGGGGGGATTGATTGTGTTGTGGAATCCTAAGACTATCTTAGTTGAAGCTTCCTCAAATAATCAACATTGGCAGTTTTTGAAGGTTGTTCATTTTGATTTGAGATTTGTTTTGTTCAATGTTTATGCTCCTAATTCTACTGCTGGCAAGAAATAGTTGTGGGATGAGCTAAATCAATCTCGAGTCAATTAGATTCTCAAAATTTGATTTTAGCAGGCAATTTCAATGTGATCCTTAGTCAGTCTAACAAAAAGGGTGGTATTATTCCTCCTCATAAAACTCTGGAGGATTTCAATGAGTTTGTAAGTAATAATGCTTTGACTGATGTAAATCCAGGTAATGGAAATTATACCTAGACAAATAAGCATAGGGGTTTTCTTCAAATTGTTGTGCGCTTGGATAGATTTTTAATCTCTCCTTCTTGGATCAATCTTAAAGTTTCTTTATCTTCTGAGATTCTGCCTTGGGTGGGTTCTGATCACTTCCCATTAGCTTTACATATTGATGATAATAAGGTTGCTTTTCAATCCAAATCTTCCTTTAAGTTTGAAATGATGTGGTTTAGGCATCTTGAATTTGTGAATCTACTATGTGATTGGTGGATCAAGGCCCCTATGGTGGATGGTACTTTCATGTTTCATTTGTTGTGCAAGCTTAAGCATGTTAAGGAAAAAATTAAGCATTGGAATGTTACAGTTTTCAAGAATGTATTTCACCAAAAGGATCTCGTCTTTAAAAATATTATGGAGGTTAATGAAGATATAATTCAAAATGGTCTTAACTTGGGCTCTTTTGAATTGCAAAAAAACTTACAGGCTGAATGGGAAGAGCTAGCAGCTAGAGAAGAGGTTTATTGGCGTCAAAAGTCTTGTGAATTGTGGTTAAGAGAAGGGGATAAGAATACAATTTTTTTTCATAGATCAGCTTAGGTTAAAAAGTCTAAAAATGCTATTTTTTCCATCTTGGATAGTCAAACGGGGGAAAACTTAGTCAAAGAGGAAGACATCTAGCGTGAAGCCTGGGTTGCTTTCTTCTCAAATTTGCTAACAACTTCAAGTAGAAGGTCAGATCAGATTGTTTTGGCTAAAAGGGAATTGTTGGATACAATACCAACACTTGTTTCTCAAGAGGATAATGTACATCTGCTTAAGCCTTTTACCCTTGAAGAATTAAAAGTTGTAGTCTTTTTTATGCCTCTTGATAAAGCCCTAGGGCCAGATGGTTTTACTGCTAGCTTTTTTTAGAAATGTTGGGATTTTATTGTAAATGATTTGTTGAAAGCATTGGAAGAGTCTGGGAGTTCGGGTAGTATGTTGAAACAAATCAATGTCACTCACATAACTCTTATTCCTAAAGTGAACACTCCATCCTCTTTTGCTGACTTTAGGCCAATTTCTCTCTGTAATACTGTTTACAAAATTTTTACTAAAGAAATTTATATGAGATTGATTGATATCATTCTGAAATTTATTTCTATTGAGCAGGGAAGTTTTGTACCTGGAAGAGAAACAGTTGAAGGTGCTATAGTGGCTCATGAAGTATTGCATTCCATTTCTTCGAACTCTATTTCTGCTTTAATCATTAAGCTGGATATGTTGAAGGCGTATGATTGAGTGAACTGGGATTTCTTAGTGCAAATTTTGAGAAAGTTTGGTTTTCATGAAAAGTGGTGTAAATGGATCTATTATTTGTTGTTTGGAGCAAAGTTTTCAGTTTTGATCAATGGTATCCCCTCTAGTTTCTTCAGTTCAACTCAGGGTGTGAGACAAGGTGATCTGTGGTCCCCTTTCCTTTTTATTATTTTAGTTGAAGCACTGAGCAGGTTTGTAAATCATGCACATGCTCAAAATCTTGTTAGAGGAATTAAGATTCCATCTATAGATATCTCAGTGACTCATTCTTTGTTTGCAGATGATACACTTCTTTTTGGTGTGGCTACACTATTTGAAGCAAAGCAGGTTAAGGTTTTATTGGATAAGTATACCTTGGCTTTTGATCAGTGTGTAAATGCTAATAAATCTAAAGTATATATTATAAATACTAAGTCTTTGTTGAAGGATAAAATTATTTAGCTTTTGGGTTTTCAAGAAGCTGAATTACCATGTAAATATTTGGGTGTTCCTTTTTTCTCTAGACCTAATAGGATTTCTTACTGGGACAAGGTCATCCGTAGTATTCAATCTAGAATTGCTAATTGCAAAGGTTGTTGGCTCCCTCTTTCAGGGAGAATCTTACTGGTTAAGTCAGTTCTGTCTTGAATTCCAAATTATTTCATGGCGGTCTTAAAGGCTCCTAAATCTGTTATTCTCACTATTGAGAAAATGATTCAATCATTCCTATGGAAGGGAAATTTAGATAACAAAAAGAAATTTTTTCTTATTTCTTTGGATAAACTTTGTAGAGATAAAATTAAAGGTGGAGTTGGTGTTCATAATTTAGCTTCTAGAAATTTGGCTTGAGGGGAAAAGTTAGTTTGGCACATGCATGATAAATCCCATTCAAAATGGTGTAAGATAATGGAATCTAAATATTTAGATTGTGAGGATTCATAATGTATTTTCACTATTTCTAATCCTCCTCAAGGCTCAGCAATGTGGAATTTTGTGATGGTTTGTAGAAAGGTTATTTCACTTCATTTAACTTGGGAAATACATGATGGCTTGAAAGAAATTTTTTTGGAGAGACTCCTAGAATGGTTATCCTCCTCTTCATTCTCAGAATGATTTTTAGTCTATTGAATTATATTGGTCTCAAAATTTGGGTTGAAAAGTTAGTGACATATTGACAGTTTTGATTCACACACAAGGAAAGTTGTTTGTAAAAGTTGGAAGCATTCTTGAATTTATGACATTCAACAAAAGGAGTTAATCGGGATCTTAAGTGAGAGAGTGGTTTTTAGAATTGCTAAATCTAATATCCTAATTTGGGATCCTTCTAAATCTGGGAAGAATTAAATAAAAATGGGGTATAAGGCTCTCGGGAATATGGAAGCACAAATTCAACCAAAAAGAGCCATGACTTTATGTTGGAATTCGGTACTACTTCCAGAGGAAAGTTACTTTTCTTGGTTAGTAATGAAGAAAAAAGTGTTAACAGGTGACAGGTTAGTGAAACTTTGAATATCTACTCCTTTGAACTGTGTGGTTTGTAATACAACTTTTGAAGAGGTTGATCATCTTTTCTTGTAGTGTCCATTTTCTATTGCTTGCTGGGAGTTTGTGAAACATAAATTAGGTTGGTTTTCCCATTCCCCATATTCTATATGGGATATGTTCACAAGTTGGCCCATTAAAATTTCTTTATTTGCATGCTTATGGAGAGTTATTCCCTCTTCTTTGATTTGGTGTATATGGTGGGAGTGCAATAAAAGGATATTTAGAAAAGAGACCTCAACACTTGATCAAGTGATGCAGATATTGGAAAGATCAACTTGTGAAGTTTTTAATACTTATGTACATAACTCAAAACATGTTGGATTGGAGTTTACTAAATGGGATTCTAAGCAATTGAAGGCTTGGCCTTCTCTTCAACTTCCATTCAAAGGGAAATGTAACGCCTCGTCATGCGAACCCCAAAGGACAATTAAACAATAATCACAGCACAATTTTTTTTTTCTAAAAATGAACATAACATATATGTAATACACATTAAGTCATGACATTAATTTCATTTGAACAGATTCACTAACACAAACATCCCTTGGGGAACACGAAGAGTCATTATGAAACTTAGATCCACACAACGACAATAAAGAATAAAAGCCAAAGATATAATCCATAACAAAATAAACATTAACAATATAACGCATACATGCTAAACATTGATAAGAAACCATATGTGTACATATACACAACATATGCATGATTAACTTAACACATTAAATAACAACTACCATGGCCCATATCCACACAAGAATTATCATTACATTACAATACAATGTTCAAGATGTACAATGATACAAAAGTGTTTCCAACATAAATGGAAACCATACACAAGATAACATGATACAAGTAAAAGAATCATAGCTGGCTCCAAGACAAATACAACTCTAGAGTCGATGCAACAGCACCAATCCATGCCTCTCAATCCTCGACTGGGGACCCAATGGGGTGCTTAGCACGTTCCACCCGACCATGTGAGTCCGAAGACCCACCCCCCGTGCTAGGAGCTAAACAAGAAAGAGGCCGCAACCAAGAACATCCAAATAGGGAACCACAAGACTCAACACCATACAAAAGTATCATAAAACTCAAGATTACAATGACAAAATCAACAACGTCTAAGAGACAACATAATAACTCAAGTCATAGATCCCATCACATAAATCAAAGCAATGACCAATAAACAAGTAACCAAAGGATGATCATGAAACACTTCCAAAACAAACTGAATTAATAAACATAATACAATTCCAAATTGCAATTACATACATACAATAACAACATATCACAATACCATAAAAGTACAAGGTCAAATCAAATATAAATGAGATCATACAAGACCACAAAACATACTAAAGATGTATTAAAACAATAATCATAAATCAATTTAAATCAATTCAAACAACAATCTAAACCAACTCCCATAACCTACTTCCAGAGGAACACAATAAAATAAAACACATGGGCAACTAGGGGAGAGTGTCATCGCATGTCCTACATGGGCTGCCTGTGCTCTTCCTCCCAACTGGAGGTGCCGGTCCCATCTATGGCTGTCCTGTTTTCCTCCCAACTGGAGGCGCCGTCCATAGGGTGACTTCATGCGGAGTCAGACCTCTCGTGAAGACGAGGTCACCACTCGCCACCACGGCCTTCACTCTTCCATTAGCACTAAGCACTAATGAAGACGAGGCATCCATTTTATCTTATAATGATATTACTACCCAACCTCCTAAGTTAATTATTAGGGTTTTCACTTGTTTACTAACTCACTGCGTTATCCCGGCCCTTTCCCTGCCAAATGGCTACCCCCCACGAGGAGCCACTCTCCCTAGAGACCCCACAACATAAAAAAATCAAGGGTTGTACCATCATAATTTGAACAAAGAATCACAACATAAAAGCATGCGAGGCATTATCCATCTCGCTAATAAGTACAAAATCAGAGTCTCAACAATTCCCGTACAACCCTTTCAAAATCATGAAACCAAAACACTTACCACATCAAAGGCACATAAAGAGAGAGAACATCAATTGGCAATCATCTCAAGCCTCTAGAAGCCAAAAGAATGAAAACCCACAAACAAGGGTAAAGTGAAGCAACACAAGTTTCTCCCTAATAATTCCAACACAAGGATAAAATTTCCTCAAATATGAGAGTAACTCAAAAAAGCCATGAAAAGGAAAGATTCATCAAGACCCATCCACAAATCAACAATGGTGTCACCTCAAAAGGAATCATAGAAGAAAATCAACCTTTAATTCACAATAATCACACAACATCCAAAAGCCACCAACTAGGCATTCCACGGGAGACTTCAATTTTCTCCTCACAAGAATCCCTTAGAGTGGTACAAAAAATTACATTCATAAAATCAGCAACATGGCAATGACAAACATGATCTAATCACATTCTCAATTAAAAGAAACCAACCTACTCAAAAATAATTACAATCTCAAGGTTCTAAATACTATCCATATAAGAACCTCAAATAGAAACTCGGATTATCATAAAGACTAACTAACAATCCAAAAGAAATAATTAAGAATAAAACTCAATTCAAGGGACAATTTTAAAACTTATTTACATAATAACACTCAATTTCCAATGGTAACCAGCTCTAATTTTCTAACCCCTATAAATAAATCATTTTTTTTGAATATAAGCACATTAATTACAAGGTCTTAAAGAATAATCCCATATCTTATAAGCACCCTACTAAAGAATCATTACTAAAGAATCTCTATAAAATATAATTTCCAATTAATCCTATTTACATACTCATAAAAAAGGATAACTTTTATTAGCATGTTCAAATGATAGATCATAAGGGACATTAAAATCATCACTAACAAATCAAAGCAATAAACATCAAATAGCACATTTATTATCTATTCAACTATAAGTCAACTAAGGACGAAGCCCCCATTCAAAGATAACGTATTTCAAGGTAATATACTAATGTAAAAGAAAAAATTAAAACATCCTTTCAATCATTATACTTATATACTTAACCAATTCTTTTAAATAGTAAATTACATATTTAAAGGAATAAATGAAGCAAAGAATTTTATTTATTTATTTTAGATTACTCATATAATTACAAAATAATGACAATTAAGAGTATATATATATATAAAATTCCCACATATTAATTTTTTTCCTAAAAATATTCCCTTAAAAGAGAGTTTAAAAGAAAAGCATCTTAAAAAGGTGGAATATTCTCTTAACTTTCTTTCCTTAATTAAAATCAAAATGTAATTCCTTTAATAGAGATTCGTTTTTTTTTTTTAATTCTATAATATGAGAGGAGTTGGATATTAAGACAATGTCTATTTAATTCATAAACTAAAAGAAATATAAAGGAATTAAAAGATATCACCAAATTAATACTATAAAATTAGAACACCAATAAGAGAACATATAAGAAGAAATAAATATGTACTTTATTTTTTAATTTCCACTATATTAAAAGAAATCCCAAGTTAATATTTTCAACCTACCTTATCATCAATCATAATTAAATTAAAGATTATTTCCCTCGAACAATAATATTTGAGACAATCTTAATACAATTTCCTAGTTATTTAGCTTACACACTAATCTTACCATTCTACTCTAAGGGTTATAAAATAACAATATTCACCTACAAAATAATTCCATAGTAATTGTGATAATAATAATATCCTGAATTTCTTAATCCTCTTAGACAATTTGCTAATCATTTAATAACGAAAATAACCTTTATTCCATTTTCAGTGTCAAGGAAACTTAACTTTGTTTATCTCTATTTAAGTAACCATTTAAAGAAAACGAAGAGACATATTTTAATATCTATCTCATTACACATTTATCACAATAATGACTCCATTCCCTTATAGCTATAACATTCAACCTCTAATTCTACGAACACACAACCTCCACATATTTCACCTTAAAGCCAAGAGACACCAAGATTCTAAGAACTACCAAAGAGACACCTAAATATACTAAGTTATTTTATCTTCCTTGCTATTCAAATTTCTCATTTATTCATCTAGGAAAACACTTTGCTATAAATCAATTTCTTCATGCACAACATAAATACAATATTCACTCCAATATAACTAAGGTGAGAAATGAGAACGTGTTGTTATTTATTTATATAACTATGAAGAGACGATTATTGTTTGAAATGCCTTCTACCAAATTATTACATATATATATATATATATATATTTTATGACTATAGGACTATACTATACTTAGATCACTGCCTATGAACCCTACTATCATTTCAACTTGAACTTTTCACTACTTAAAACTACAACGAACTCAGCAATATCCTGGAACAGTGACTATCATCTAAAGCATATACACATACTAATCAATTCATGAAACTAGAGAGATTATTTAAACTATTAAATTTCCCATTATGATCAGGTGAGACAGATTTCAACCAGAATCAGAGAGTTTATTTAAATCTATACACTCTGCCGCTTGACAAGTTATCTATGAAATCAGAGAGATTAATAAATTTATTACACCTTTCCTAATCTAAAGATGCAGCTGTAACGGGTTGCCAATGGTTCAGGGAGATTATATAAATTTAGATTACCAGACTATGCGAAGGAGCTCATCTAAACACTGTATCCAATAACATCAATTTCGCTCAGCTTCGACCGAATGGAGGTAATTGGCAAAGGCTTGAAACATTGCGCAGACCAAGAGAATTAAATAATCTGCTCATTGGTCCTCAATTTCTTCATTTGAACAATCTGCTCATTGACAGCATCAGAGAAGACACATGAACCAAGCTTCCTCCAAGTTTGAGATGGTTACGGTTGCAAAAAACATGGGAAACCACTTTTCTTCAGTCTTATGGATAATATTTGGAATTTTGATAATAAAAACAGAGAGTTTAATTAAATCTATACACCCTACCATGATCAAGTGCTGCGGCTGTGATAGGTTACCAAGTATATTAGAAAGTGAATATTTGAATTTGGAAATATCGCCACCTACTTGCATTATTATCAAATCCCAAATGTTTTCCCCAAGACTAAAGAGAAGGAGTCAGGTGAAGTGCAAATATGTGACTTATGAGGAGGAGAAATAATGTTCAACCTATCTTTTGAACTTGACGCATATCTGGTTGGTGGCGAGTTTCCAGAGATATGCCAGTTTGGACAATATTTTATTTTCAAGTGCTGCAACTGCGATAGATTCTCAGAGGAATCAAGCAGGTAATTTAAACCTTTAAACTTCCTATTATGCTCTTGTGCGCGACTGAGACAGGTTTACATAGAAACCAGAGGTTATTTTAACATTTAAACTTCCTATTAAGCTCAGGTGCCGCGGTTGAGATAGGATGACAATGATATCAGAGAGAGAGATTATCTTAATCTTTTAACTTCCTATAAATTTCAAGTGCACGGCTAGGACAGATTGATAAAGCAATCAGAAAGATCATTAAATTTTATAGACAAAGCATTTGCAATACCAAATTTTGAATGACAATACGCAAACATGCCCTCTGATATAACTTGAAGATTCAACCTTGAATGAAATACGCAAAATATTAAGGCAAGAAAGAATGGAGGTTGTTTGGCCTAAGAGAAAACACTGCATGCATACATAAAAGAAAGAGGACCTCCAGAATAAACGAACGAGAGACACCAATTCACAGTATAGACTAGATATGAGACAAAGTAAATACATAAGCAAATACCTCGACTAGAAGATGGTACTTTTGCAGCTATTAGTCCATATGGTATCGATGGCTTTCTGGATTTCTCTCCTCTTCTGTCCTCCTGCCTCCTCACGAACTAGATTCTTGTTTGTACGAGATCTTCTCCATCCCCCGTATCCCTCTTCCCAAAAGCTAGATATACTTTATTTATTTTTCATATTCTACAGTTCAGTTCTTTTCGACTTCCAATTGCTTGCTAGGTGAAGTTTCTTTCCAACTTCTCTTACCTTTTACACTTCCCAAAAATCTTATCATGATTTATTTAATTAATAAACTATTCACTTTCCATTTTCCAATTGCCTTCCTTTTTATTATTTTCTTTTCCAGATTATTTTGTTCATTATTATTATTAAATCAATTTATCTAATATCACTTGTGCTTTTAACAAATTAGTTTAATTTGATCATTTGATCTAAATCATTTGATTTAATTTAATGGATTGTTATTTTAATTTCTAATTATATTTTAAATAACCTCACAGATTCACTTATGATTTAAATTAATTATTTAAACATGACTACTAACATTTGATATTTTCCACACAATCGAATAACACAGTAATCAATGAAGCATACACAAATACTCACACAAAAGTTCAGAACAACCGACATTATAGGGAATAGGAAACAAAAGTTAATGTTAAATAGGATAGGAAAAATGTTGTTTGGGTTCCTCCTGCTTTTGGTCTCGTAATGTTAAACTTTGATGGTGCTTCTTGGGGAAATCCTAGTCAATCAGGGGTAGGGGTGGTAATTAGAAATCATTCTGGGGAGCTCATTGGTGCAAAATCTATTCATCTTGTTGTTGGCACAAATAATCAAGCTGAAGTCAATGCTCTACTTATTGGTTTGCAATTTATTAAGGATCTCAAATTCACAAAGGTTTCAATTGAAGGTGATTCTTTAATTGTTATAAATGCTTGTAGGAGCAGAAGTTCAACAAATTGGGATATCCATTATGTTTTGGAGCAGATTTGGGTTTTGCTCAATTCTTTAGAGTCTTTTGATCTGAATCACAT
>VDFB02171615.1:0-20351 GCA_007258455.2 Sequoia sempervirens
TTTAGGGTATGTGATTGCAAGTTGAACATTTGGTGTTATATTGCTATACAGAATGAGTGAGTCTTTGAAAGAGTGAGATGGGTCTGTATACCTGCTAAACAAGATCAAATCTTTAAATAAGTAGGTTTCATGGCGCATTGTTAAAAAATAGGTGTTATATTGCAATGAAGCAAGTTTGAATTTTTGAAAGACATTGATGGGGATTCTATAAACCTTCTAAATAGTTTATGGAACCCTCTTGATCTTATGGAACTCATGATTTTGGGGGACTATATTATGTGTGGTGTATTTCAGGAGAGTCTGAACACTGGAGATGGATCTACGGATATTCATGGAAAGCCCTCCGTACGGCAAAATACAGGGGGATGGAGGGCTTGTCCCTTTATTTTAGGTTTGTTTTCATGCCCACGTGAAATTCAAATGTGTCTAGCTGGTTTCTGATAATTATAGAATGGGTTATGGCCTGAAATTTTGGAATTATGGCATTAGTTGGTACTTAGATCTTTTTCTTTTGTCCCATTGAGGCGTAAATTCATTTCACTATTTAAAACATGGTGTTACATCTGTTACATAATGGAACACATAACTTTGTACTTGTGAATATAGTCCCTTTACCAATAGAACAAATCAAAGTCTTCAGCA
This sequence comes from Sequoia sempervirens, assembly GCA_007258455.2. Taxonomy (NCBI): domain Eukaryota; kingdom Viridiplantae; phylum Streptophyta; class Pinopsida; order Cupressales; family Cupressaceae; genus Sequoia; species Sequoia sempervirens. The sequence goes on from VDFB02171615.1 coordinate 643, forward strand.
AGCTACCTACTTTCCTAGTACAGATGGGCTTGCAATTTACTTGTCATGGTCTAAAAACACTGAAAATTAGCAAGAAATGATTCTCATAAGAAACAATGCTCAAAAACTGTCCGCCATTGGATATAGAGTGCACTCCCCTGTTCATTTTGCAAGGTTGTGAGGGGGGGAGCGGGGAGGCGATTGACCGATTGAGCTCAACCTAAATAAATGTCCTATTGGTTGAGGAAGTCAAACGATAGGTAGACAGAGAGCAGAAAGCAACAGTGGCCTAACCTGACTGCATTGAATCTGCTTAGCTGAGGTGATAGTGATACCATCCTCCATGAGGTCTACCAGTAACAAAGTTGCCAACTATTTATTATTCGGACAATGAGCACCACCATCACTGTTAACGAATACATACAGAATTGTTTCACTAGTTTCGACTAAACTAGAAATGCATTTAGATAATATGAATAGAATCACACACAATAGCAGAGCACTGACGAATCAAACATCTATCTGTATTACATGGCATCAGGAAAATAAGAGTAGAGCTCATCAAATGGCAATAGTAAAGCAAGAGTAAATTAAATGGTTATATGAATATGATAATATCCAATGACTGTATTATTCAGAAATCCCTTGGCAAGGGCATTAATTCAAATGTATTTAAATGAACATAATTGAACAAAATAATCCACAAATAGCTTAATTGAATCAAATAACTCAAGCCTGCAAGGAACTAACTTGGACCATAAGTGAGGAACTATGGAAAACAAACGGATCTTGCTGGCCTGAACTTCTAACATGTAAAAGATTAAGAAATGCATTAAAGGAAATGAAGATGCAGGCCTCTTTAGGAGGGAAAATGGAGAAGAGAACCAAACTGTTGATTGCCATTAAGCAGCAACCTCTGTCCATCTCAAGCATGCTGCTATCAACTTTAGATTGTACTTCAATTTGGTTTGTGGGTGCCAGCATTTTGGACTGCCTATATTTAACAGTTAATTTCATTTCGAATAATTTACAGGAAATGAATGTTGCGAGCGACTGGCATACTATGGAATCAATTTAAATTTGGTGACTTATTTGACAACAATTTTGCATCAGGGGAATGTAACTGCAGCCAAAAATGTCAATACCTGGTCAGGCACATGCTATCTGACACCACTTTTGGGAGCAGTTTTAGCTGATGCATACTGGGGACGATATTGGACTATTGCTGTTTTCTCATCAATTTATTTTGTGGTATGCAAAATACATATAGAATTGGACCATTGATGGATAACATTGAACTCAGTTGAATCCACAAGTGAACCAAAGGCAATTTTAATCTTTTTTAGAAAGTGACTCTTTTAATTCTGTGTTTTCAAAACTTTTAATGGCTATTTTCATCTCCTTGGCCATTTCTTATTGCTCGAACTATTATTCAGCATAAGCCACTGACAATTGTAACATATTTTTGGCAGGGAATGGCTACTTTAACTGTTTCAGTGTCTGTTTCTGCCTTACAACCTTCCTCCTGTACAGGCGATGTATGCCCAACAGCAACTACACTTCAATATGCTGTGTTTTTTCTTGGGCTTTACCTGATTGCACTAGGAACAGGAGGCATCAAGCCCTGCGTTTCTTCTTTTGGGGCAGACCAATTTGATGATACCAATCCAATAGATTGGAAGAAAAAGGGGTCTTTCTTCAATTGGTTTTATTTCTCAATCAATGCTGGTGCACTTGTTTCAAGCAGCATTCTTGTATGGGTCCAAGACAATGTTGGATGGGGATGGGGATTTGGGATTCCTACAGTATTTATGGCATTACCGATAGGAAGTTTCTTTTCTGGGACACCACTGTATAGATTCCAAAAACCTGGGGGCAGTCCGTTGACACGCGTATGCCAAGTTGTGGTTGCATCATTTCACAAATTGCAAAACAAAGTTCCTCAAGAAAGTACACTTCTCTACGAGGTAAAAGACAAGTATTCTGCAATTCAAGGAAGTCGAAAGCTGGAACATACTAACGGATTCCAGTACGTCCCTCATCCATGTTACCACAGCTTTTGTATGCCATTATCCTTTGTGTTTGTGAAACGTTCTAAAGAATCAATTAATATTTCTTTCTACTTTGTGTTTTTCTCACTTAATACTGCATTAAAAATGACCTAGGCAGAAAAAAAATCATCGAGAGTTCTCTAGATTTTCAGTATATGTTATTTATCAGCCTCAGCTGTTGAACTGGACCTCTTTGTTGAATCACATTCTCTACAACAAACAGTATGGTTTATGAGTTGCCCTAGACACAAGCTGTTTCTTATCTTAAATTCAGTTTGTCTCTGTCCCACATTTCCTATAAGATGTATCCACAACTGGTGCTATTGTATATCTCTGTACAACTTTTTGGCACTGGCAATCCAATAATATATAGTTTCTTTTGCCTAGAACAAAAAGTTTAGCTCGATATGTGATTATTTATTGTTCATAAACTGAAGTTAAAATTTTGGCAGCAATTAAAAAATATACCTTGATTTATAGTTTGGCATAAAATATTTGCAGTTTTCTGGACAAAGCGGCTACTATAACAGATGAAGATGTTCAGAATGGTGGTTTTTCAAATCCTTGGAAACTATGTACTGTAACCCAAGTGGAGGAGCTGAAGATTTTGATCCGAATGTTTCCCGTCTGGGTTACTGGTATTGTGTTCTCGGCTGTTTATGCCCAAATGTCCACAATGTTTGTGGAACAGGGCATGACCATGGACACCAGCATTGGTTCTTTCAAAATTCCTCCAGCATCATTGTCTATATTTGATATACTGAGTGTCATGATATGGGTTCCCATTTATGATCGCCTGATTGTACCCATTGTTCGCAAGTACACTGGTAATGAAAGGGGGTTTACTCAGCTGCAGCGCATGGGCATTGGATTGGTGGTATCAATATTGTCTATGGTAGCAGCTGCTTTGGTTGAAATCGAGCGTCTGGATATAGTCAGAACTCATCACTTGGAACATGACACAGTCACGCCGGTTCCAATGAGCATCTTGTGGCAGATCCCCCAATACTTCTTGATAGGTGCTGCAGAAGTCTTTTACTTCATAGGACAGCTGGAGTTTTTCTATGAGCAGTCCCCTGATGCCATGCGTAGTTTGTGCAGTGCACTTTCTCTTCTTACGGCATCGTTAGGGAATTATTTGAGTACACTAATTCTTACCATTGTGACTTCTGTCACTACAAAAGGGGGGAAGCTAGGATGGATACCGGACAATCTAAATGAAGGTCACTTGGATTACTTCTTTTGGGTTTTAGCTTGTCTCAGCTTCTTGAATATGTTGGTGTATATTGCTTGTGTGCATAGGTTTAGTTACAAGAAAGCTAATTGAAATTCAAATCCCAAATTAATTGGGATCTATTGTTGTGCTCCTGAGTCATGGCAAAATATTTATACAAGCAAAAGTTTCTAGGAATAGTGGAGAAAAGGCTTCTCCTAAAAATCTTTATTGGAAAATGAGACTTTGTAAATAGCAAGTATTTATTCTTGTATAATTCTATTATTTTCAAAATTGTTAAATAATTTCTAATGTTCAAATCCTTGTTTCCTAGATGGAACTCTACAACAAAATTCGTTTTCACAAATTTGCTATTTATAATTTCATATTTTATGTTAAGCATGTTGGTGGATTGTTATTGAGGAAGTCTTGTAAAATAATGGATTTTTTAGCATTGAGTTTGTGGTTATTAGATTTTTCAATAAACATGAATAATTTCAAAACTAGATTGGAATCCTTGTTTTACAATAATGTCTACATCCATCTTTGCTATTACCTTGTCTCTTGAGTGGCATTCTTTAACATATTTTTCAAAGTAGAAGCTACAGGTCGATTTTTGATGTACTGAAAGCACTAGAATATAATAGAATAGAATTGGAGAATGGCTTAGTGGTTGGCTTGTTGCATTGGAAAGAGGAAAGGTGAACCTGCAAATCACCTACAAAAGTTTGTTAGGAAAGTCTTCGAAGTGGAAAAAGGATCAGCGTAGGGAATGGAGTGAATGTTTAAGATAATTAGACTATCGTCCTCTGTGTGCTCTTGGACTTGTATGTGAACACAAATTTCTAAGACATAGCTACTAGAAAATTGTGTCTTGGAATTATCACTACGACAAAACTCCATGGGGGAGAAAAATATCTAGATATACACAAATTTTTAGAATTTTGGAACTTAATAATGCATCCTTGGGACAAATACTAAATTGTTCAGTGTTCAGATAAGAGAATTTCCCCTTCAATTCAATGTCTTACAAGAATAGAGCGATTAGAGGAACCAAAGAAATTTTTAAGTACATAGAATATATATATATATATATATATAGAAATAATTTTAAAAAAATTAAATGTGTTTTTCCCCTTCCTCGAAAGGTTTTTACATGCATATCAAGTGACTACACAATCCCAGTGTAAATGTAACTAACTAATATTTAAGGTAATACATATTTGAAATGTTGAAATGCGGGTTTGGAGTGTAAGCAACATTATCAAAAAAAAAATATTATATATCAGATTATCATTTCTACTGGATTCTTTACAATCAATCTTGCTAAAAATTTGGAAACTTCTTCCTGTAATATCTCACCAATGCTCTTAGTTAATCTCTTGCCATTTAAAGCTACTACTTTCTTGAACTTTCACAAACTTTCTTTTTAAATCCACTATAGTATCAAATGGGACACAACTAATCTTTGGACAAAACACGCCTATGTACATACAGAAATGCATAAAAACATACATAACAACATACATGGAAACATACATAACATGATGAGACGATGTAGTGTGAGACTCGCCAAATGAGGGATAAAAGTGACAAAACTGGCAAACGGGATCAAATGTGAGGGAAACAATAGGTAGGGGTTAACAACACCGTCAGGTCGATTTTTCCACCTCCTCTTGATTGATAAAAGTGGGTCCCATGGCTTGCGAGTGAAGTTTCATTTTTAGAGCTTTTTTCTAGCATGAGAAAATTGGAGGCAAACTAACTTGTGCATTTTTGGTTTGGAGAAAGAAGGGTGAAAACACTTTGAGTTTCTAGTATGCACGTTAAAAGCTGAAGGTTGGAGTGCACATGGAGGAGTTGGAGGAGAAAACCGACCAAATCAAGGTGCTTTTATAGTTTGCACGTTGAAAGCTAAAGTTTGGAGTGCACACAGAGGAGTTGGAGGAGAAAAATGACCAATTTGAGGTGAGGGGTGTTAACCAATTAGGTTGTGAAAGGTTTTACAACACTATATGGGTTGCTTGTTTCTTAACACCTAGGGTTTTTGAACATGATTTTTTACAAAACAGAATGAATGTCTTGAAAAGCTCTTGTAATTTAGACAGTACGAATGTATTGAAATGCCCCTTCAAAATTTATAAGGACTTTTAATTTGAGTAAAAATTTCATTTAAGTTTCGTGTGATTGAAAAAAAAGTGCACCAAATATTTGTAATTTGGGAAACACAATGTGGGTTTTTAGTTATTTGAATCTCCTTGTTTAAATATAAAGGGTTGTCTCACAGTGGGTTGCTTGCTTCTTAACATGTGCCGCTTTGCAATACGAATGTTACAAAAAACAATATGAATGTATTCAAAATCACACCTTCCATTGTTGTGTTTAAATTTCGGGTGATTGAAAAAAAAGTGCACAAAATAATTGTATTTTGAAAACACAATGTGGGTTTTCAGTTATTTGAATCTCTTTGTTTAAATGTAAAGGGTTGTCTCACAGTGAGTTGCTTGCTTCTTAACACCCAGGGTTTTAAATACGGAGATTTTAAGTTACCATAATGTCTTGGTGCAAATCACACTTCCATCGTTGTGTTTAAATTTGCATGATTGAAAGCGCACAAAATAATGTAATTTTGGAAACACAATGTGGGTTTTGAATTATTTGAATCTCCTTGTTTAAATGTAGAGGTTTGTCTCATAGTGGGTTGCTTGCTTCTTAACACGTACGATTTTGCAACATGGAATGTTACCAAATAGTATGAATGTCTTCAAAATCACACCTTCCATTGTTGTGTTTAAATTTTGCATGATTGAAAAAAAGTGCACAAAAATAATTTAATTTGGAAAAACACAATGGGTTTTGTTTATTTGAATCTTGTTTAAATGTAAAGGGTTGTCTCACAATTGGTTGCTTGCTTCTTAACACCTAGGTTTTGCAACATGGAATGTTAAAAAATAGTATGAATGTCTTGAAAATCACACCTTCCATTGTTGTATTTAAATTTTGCATGATTGAAAAATAAAGTGCACAAAATAATTGTATTTTGGAAAACACAATGTGGGTTTTCAATTATTTGAATCTCCTTGTTTAAATGTAAGGGGTTGTCTCATAGTTGGTCTGCTACTTCTTAACACCTATGGTTTTGTGGACATGGAATGTTACAAAATAGTATGAATGTCTTGAAAATCACACCTTCCATTGTTGTGTTTAAATTTCACATGATTGAAAAAAATGCACAAAATAACTGTATTTTGGAAAACACAATGTGGGTTTTCAGTTATTTGAATCTCCTTGTTTAAATGTAAGGGGTTGTCTTACAATTGGTTGCTTGCTTCTTAACACCTATGGTTTTGCAACATGGAATTTTACAAAACAATATGAATGTCTTGAAAATCACACTTTCCATTGTTGTGCTTAAATTTGCCATGATTTTTAAAAAAAAGTGCACAAAATAATTCTAATTTGGAAAACACAATGTGGGTTTTCAATTATTTGAATCTCCTTGTTTAAATGTAAGGGGTTGTCTCATAGTGGGTTGATTGCTTCTTAACACCTATGGTTTTGCAACATGGAATGTTACAAAACAGTATGAATGTCTTGAAAATCACACATTCCATTATTGTGTTTAAATTTCGCATGATTGAAAAAAAAAGTGCACAAAATAATTATAATTTGGAAAACACAATGCAAGTTTTTAGTTATTTGAATCTCCTTGTTTAAATGTAAAGGGTTGTGTCACAGTGGGTTGCTTTCTTCTTAACACCTACGATTTTGCGACATGGAACGTTACAAAACAGTATGAATGTCTTGAAAATCACACATTCCATTGTTGTGTTTAGTTTTTCAACTTCGTGTCTTTTATATTGCAGTTGTGTATCAACAAACTCCTTTTATTTTGATGATTTATTTTTTTAAAATCTATTAATTATTTTTCAAGTGGTCAATTGTAGTGTTTATGTTGTTTTACTTCAGTTTCAACAGTTCCAACTATTGCTTTTGCATCTGCAAGTTGACCAATCGCACATTTTTCCTCATCCTCACTACTATTACCTTTTATCACCCCTTGGTATTCATTTTCATGAGCTTCTACCTTCTATTTCATATCTTTTATTTTAAGCTTTGGAGAAACTGCTCCCTCATTAGCCCTTAGGACAACACCATCCATTTTTTTGATAGAGTTTTGAATGTCTTCAATACTTTTGTGTAGCTTTGCTACCGCTCTTTGCTCAGCTTTGAGAGTGTCTTTTTGATTAGAGAATGCAAATGTTTTTTGTTTGATAAGTTATTTACAAAACTTGTCCGCCTTTTCACATAGGGTTTTCATGTCTCCATCCAATCGATTCTCTTTTTCTGCTCTAAGTTATGTTTTTTCCTTTTCATTATCATCTATTTCAAATTGATTTGTTCTATGGAATTCTTAAGTTGAAGAATCTTTGAATTCATTTGTTTAACTCCACTTATAGCATCATCTCTCACTTTCTTTTCTTGCATAAATTCATATGGAATACAAAAGTTCTTGACTTTATCCACTTTTGCATTAGCATTTTCCCATTGCACATACTACACAATGATCCTTCATCAAGTTGTCAAGTGCAAGAACAATCTCATCAATCGATACATTATCTATCTTATTCACTTTGGTTTGCTTCTTTTCAAGTGTTTTTAGAACAAATTCTTTTTTCATTACATACTTTCTACTACCTACTGCTTGAGTTCTGCATTGCCATATGCCCATTGCGGATACTGCACACGCACCTTCCTCAACTTGTCAACAACACAAAGTCTCTTCTATCAATACATTATTTGTCTCTTTCACTTTGGTTTGCTTCTTTTCAAATATTTCTACGGTAGATTCCTTTGTCATTTCATACATTTTAGTCTCTGTTGCCTCCAATTTTGCATTGTCATTTTCCCATTGCACATACTTCAAATGCTTCTTCCTCAACTTATCAAGAGCAGGAATAACCTCTTTAGTCAATACATTATACATATATCATATGCTTCGGTTTGCTTTTTTTCAAGTATTTTTACAGATGTTTCCTTATTCATTTCATACATTCTAGTAACCATTGCCTCCTGAAACATTAAGAAGATCTCAGGTTTGTTAACACCCAGTGTTTTCCAACCTTGAATTATAAATAGACAAAATGATGAAAACCTTGCAATACCAATGTAAGAAAAGGCACCTTGAATATCTACCAAAACTATTACTTATAGTATGAATTGCATTTGGATTTCCTTGTATCATTAAAATATAGGTAAGTAGGAAAACACATTGGATTGTGAGTTATTTTGTTGAGCTTGTACAAAGCCAAAGGGTGGAGAATTTGGGGAGGAGTTGCAAGTGGGGGAATACATAAAACTAACCATATTTAGGTAAGGGGTGACCAACCAATTGGGTTTTTATATATAGAGGGTTTTACAACATATGTGGGTTGTAGGTTTCTTAACGCCCCTTGTTTTCCAACCTTCGATTATACAAACAATATGATTGTAATGAAAACCTTTTGTTGTTTACACAATATGAATGTAATGAAAGGAACATCTTCAAAATAGGTAGACTAAAAATTGTGTTTCAAATTCCTCAAATCAATAAACTATAGGCAGGTTGGAAAACACTGTGGGTTGTATTTTATATATTTGTGCTTGTTGTAAGTTAAAGGGTGAAATTTTTTCTTTTGTTTGTTGGTCATGTTTAATTTTATGTTCACAAATGTTTGACTTCACTAGTTGAAATCCAATTATAGCATCATCTTTCACTTTCTCTGCTCAAACAAATTCATATGCAATACAAAATGTCTCGAGTTTATCTACTTCTGCATTGCGATTTTCCTATTGCACATATTGCACATGCTCCTTCCTCAACTTCTCAAGAGTGGGAAGGATCTCTTCAATTAAAACAATATCTATCTCATTAAGTTTGATCTCCTATTTTCAAGCATTTTTAGAGCAAATACCTTTTCAATTTCATAAATTATAGAATTTTCCACCTCCAGATTTGCATTTTCTCTTCGCCTTTGGACATACTACACATGCTTCTTTGTCAATTTATCAAGAGCATAAAGAGTCTCTTAAGTCAACATAGTATCTATGTCATTCACTATGGTTTTCAATGAAAGTGAGCTTCACAATGTATTGCAATTGTGGTTTACAGTTAAAATTGTTTTTCAAATTCTTCATATGTTTCACAAATAAATGCACAAAAAAGAAGTGTTTTAGCCTATTCATTCAACCCTTACTGATTCATTTTTTTATCAGTAGATGCAAAGAATGTGTTTTTTCTTTTGACATTTCTTGTAGCCATAGAAGTAATTACATATTATTATTCATGTTACACTTATAGGCTACACATAAAGTTGTAGGTTGGACTTCTCATCATGTTGTTCAATCTACACTTTTTTAGTTCATGAATTTTCATATACACTTATGTTGGTCATGTTAAGTCACCCTAAGTGGAAGGATTGATATCACAATATGCTTGCTCAAGTAAAACAGGTTTGTACACCCCATATACTATGAGGTCTTAATTTTTTTCATGTGAGGTTGCGATTTTACTTGCGGTCTTTATTTCCACTTGGAGGTTCAACTAGACACTATGTTTTCCAACATTGGCTGAGATTATGGTTGATAGGAAAATTTACACATTTATGCCTTTCCTAATTCACTCCATTATTGATTCATTATTTTTTTAATAGATGCAAAAAATGTGTTTTTTTTGGCATTGCTGGTAGTAATGGATGCACATTTATTTACATACAAGGTTGTCATAAAAAGTTTTGGTTTCCCTCTAACCTTTCCCCTCCATTAACACATAGACATGCACCACAACCAATGTATCTTCCCAAAATAATACATTTGTTGTTGCAACTGTATAAATAATTACATATTGTTATGCATGTTATAGTCATACGCCACATACAAAGTTGTAGGTTGAACCACTCATTGTGTGGTTCAACCTTCACTCAAGTTTATTTCATGAATTTCCAGATGTGCTTTTGTTGCACATGTTAAGTCACCCAAAATGGAAGGTTGAATATCACAACATGCCTCCTTAGGTAAAAGAGGTTTGTACTCCCCATAAACTCTGAAATCTTAGTTATATTTACATGCGGGGTTGTGAATCTACTTGCAGTATTTATGTCTATTTGGAGGTTCAACTACACGCTATGTTTTCAAACATGCATTGGCTTACATTGTGGTTGATATGACATTTTACACCTTTCTTCCTTTCCTCATTCTCTCCAATACTAATTCATTTTTTTGTCAACAAATGCAACAAACATGTTATCATTTTGATGTTGCTGGCAGCAATGGATGCACTTTATTTTTACATACAAGGTTGTCATCAAAGGTTTTGGTTGCCCTCTAACCTTTTCTCTCCTTTAACACATACACATGCACCACAACCAATGTATCTTCCCAAAACAATACATCTGTTGTTGCAATTGTAAAATTAATTACATACTGTTATGCATGTTACACTCCTATGCCACATACAAAGTTGCAGGTTGAACCACTCATCATGTGGTTCAACCTTCACTTGTTTATTTCATGTATTGCTAGATTTGTTTTTTCTCATGTTAAGTCACACCAAATGGAAGGCTAAATATCACAAGATGCCTCCTCAGGGAAAAGAGGTTTGTACACCCCATATACTCTGAAATCTTAGTTATATCTACAACATCATAAAGATAGCTCCATGTACTCACAACATCTCAACATCTCAGATATACATGTACAATCTGCAACATACTGAACTATGTTGACATCAATGACAACATTAATGACAACACCACCAAACTAGCTCATACTTGCAACACAGTGGTGCAGGGGCACCAAGAGCATTTTATGCAAATGTTGACAATTGAGGTTTTTTGGTTGTTTACGGGTATTTAAGTATTTTTGTTCAAACAATAAGGCCATTTAGACCATTTTATGATGTAATGATTCCATTAGAGGTCTTTAGAGTGATTTGGGGTCATTTGAGCAAATATTGGGAAAAATGCAAAATAATGTAAATGTTGTCAAAGCAAAAGTGCAAAATGCTAAAATGTGGAAGCCCAACAGTCATGAGGCTTCAATGGTCATTTGGGATAGTTGATTTGGTTGTTTCTTGTTTTTTCAAGGTTAAATAGGCATATAGAAACTTGATGTAAGGTTGGTTGCTCATTTGTGATCAAAGAAATAATTGGAAACTTCATTTTCTTGAGTACTTTCTAGAAAATTTACTGTTCTTCTAACTTGTATGGTCTGTACAATTGGATTTTGCTCTAAAATTGCATTGAACTCATTAGAGGATTGAATTATATTTGATTTAATTCAAGTTTGAGGGATTTTAATCAAGGTCTGTGGTTTTTTTGAAGCTTTTTACTAAAGGCAGGTCTAAAACCCTGTTTTGAAGGGTTGAGGTTGATTAAAATGATAAATTGACTCATTCCACCTATTGTAATTATTGTAACTTGGTGGAATGAGTCTAAAATGTTAGGATTAGGTGCTATGATGAGTCTTGTGAGCAAGGGAGGCCATGAAAGAGATTTTACATGATGCCCTAGTTGGCAAAATGTTGTATTCTGAGTGAAAATAAGAGGTTTTAGGGTGGTAGATGTTGTAATCCTTGGGGGAAATAGTGTATGATCATTTTTCAAGCATGTTCAAGTATATTAGAGTGTTTCTAAAGAATTGGCCAAGTGGTTAGAGGCCTGGAACCTATATTTTCAATAAACCCTTGGAAAACTTGGGTAAAGTGAGGGTTTGGTAAAAATATGACTTGGAGGGCTCTCCTGGTGATAAAAGTTGAAGAATTGGTGGTTTTAGGGACTGGTGAAAGACTTCCCACAATATTTTTGGGTTATTAGTGAGTTTTGAGAGGGGTTCCTTTGTAAAAGCGACCTAATTGAAGGTCTAGGACAGTGTAGAAGTACGTGTTTGAGTGTTTTGTTCCAAAAGAGTTGTGGAAGTTTTTTACGATATGTCTTTGTAGACCTTAAAGGGTGTCTAAAAGTATATAGGGTTAGTGGTTTTGAAGTTGAGTTTGGGAGATAAGTCCAAGAGAATAGGACTACAAACCTACAAGGTAGATTTGTGAAGTTCGAGGAGGATGGGGTCCTTGAAATTTCGCAAAAAGTTTCTCGTACCAGACTTGATGATTTCATTCGCGGTGAAATGTTGGTTGAAGGTTTTGAAACTAAATTTCTTGAAGAAAAAAAGAGTTGTACCATCACACATCCCGTCAATGACAAAAATTATGGAAAAACAATTATGTGGCGTAGGTTTGTATCTTTCAACATTCATTTGTATGGTCAAATGATATTTTACTCTCTCTTGCTTCAAGATGATGAGATGATGCTTTCTTTACAACTATTGGTGTGCATACATTTTGAAGACCACAAAAGACTAGCCTCCACCATAGAAAGAAAAAGAAAAGGTTTATACAAAAGTGAGGTTGTCAATGCCATTTCATTGCAAAAGGTTAGCGACAAAGCCGATGTTGCTTATCTTATCTACAAAGAAATGTTCCACATCGATAAAAATGGTGAATTTTTCCATGGAATTGGCAACACAAGTGGAGATAGGCATTCCATGTTTACCCCTAATATATTTGCAGAATGTAGAAGCTATATTCAAATTCTTTTGCTCGTGGACGTGAGTGTCAATGCAATAATGGATAGACATGTCAACGATCCTATCTTCTGTGGCATGATGTTGAAGAGAGATGATTTCCTTACAAGAAAGGACGTAATGAATGCTTGGCGAAAGGTGTGTTCTATTCACGTACAAAAACACAAATTCGATTCAACAAGTATCATAATGTAGAATGGAGAGGACTTTGACAACTACTTTCAATGACCCCATGAGAATGATACACCTTTTGTTATTGAGGTTCAGATTCTATGGATGTTGGATATAATGGTTCACCACTCGCACAATTCAGTCATCTCAATGGATTCCACATTTTCCACTAAAAAATATGGGGTGGGACATTACTAACATTGACAAATAGTTCTTCATCTTTTCAATGATCTTACTGGCTATAAACTTGACAATGCTCACGCTGAATTTTTATGTCTACAGTTTCCATTATATACTTTGCTCATTTTCGATGAGCAAAAAAGTGGTGTGCCTATTGCATGGGTAGTCTCCTCACAAAATAAGATTGAGGACATTGCTACGTAGCTACGCGAATTGCATGCCTATGGAAGAAGACCCATACCCAACTGGAGAATCAATGCATTTTTGACCAATGATGTGACTACAAAAATTTAGGCCATACAGTATGTGCATCTCTTTGTTCATTTTCTTAGCATTCTCATTTGCTATTTATTTTGAATGCCACTTTGTCATGTAGATGAGCACTAAACAATATCATTTGGATTGTCTATTAGGGTTGTCTTTCGATGTCGTGTGCTTCTATGCATTTGGCATGTTAAAAGGGCTTGGCTGAAGAACATATATAAGTACACAACCAATGAAAGAGCAATGAGCATCTTCCATAGAATTGGCACGATCATGATGGTGATCGGTGATAGAAAAGACAATACTCATCAGCTATTGAACTTTTTCTTTGAGGAGTTCAATGATCAGCCCCAATTTTTAGAGTACTTCAAGAAGACCTAGTGTGAAGGAGATGGTTGAATTGGTGAGTTGACAATTTTTGTCACCTTGTTTGTTTTGCACCATTCACATTCTTTGATGTTACCCCTAATACGTTGTGGTTTACTTGACTATTGCCTTTTTTTGTAGCCATGTGGGAAAAAATTTACAAAATCTTCCCACATGCCAACTATGATACAAATGTAGCCATTGAGTTGTACCATTGCACATTCAAAACTCAGTACTTGTGTGATCATAAAAAAAATGCACAAAGCAAATGGAATATTTGCATTACACACTTTTGTATAAAATGGAACAATTCTTTAGGAAAAAGGAAAATTTGCAGCATTATGGTTTTTTGATGAACTATAAGTTTTCAAATATTCAATCTAGTTTGAAGCAGGCCAAGGCAATTCCGGATGATCATTGTGTTCCGGATGAAACACATCCTGGATGGTACTAGGTGAAAATTCAAAGTAGGTCTGACCACTACCTCGTTTGGAAATTTGGTGAGCACCTTTTTGTTTGTGAGTGCCCTTAGAGTTTGTAGGGGAACACTTGCAAACATGTCCTTAAGGTTGCTGAATTGATTAAAAGATCATCTGTCATTGAAGGGGTGGTCCACGGTAAGTGAATTTCAATTCGAAATGTATTACTTTATGGGAGACAATTTTGTTTTGCATTTTCTATTGCCTAATACAAGTTTCTTTTGTGTGGTCATTTAGACGAGGGAGGTCAACTAATTGATAGAGGGATAGATTTGAACGAGACATTGTCATAGGGGAACATCGAAGAAAATAATCATAATCTTCTCACTCCTACACAAGATCCTTCTGTCACTCATGTATATGATGAACATTTGTAGAAAATGTGTATTTGGAATGACAAAAATGATATCTTGAACAAAGTTATGTGTACACCACTCCAGTGTCTAGAACAAGTACAATCATATGCACAGTGCATCGAGAGGTTTCTACAGGATCTAGAGCAATCCAATGCATTATCATTTGAATTCATTCATGATCCTAATGCAGTTGTAAATAACACCGTTCACATGTGTCCATGGTTTAGTGCAAGTAGGGATCATCCTCGACATGCAACCCGTCATACGAAGCATGTTTCACAATAATCAAATCATCAAACTCCATGTGTAACTCCTTTCTTTTGTCCACAAACAATAGCTTTAATGTGAATGTCAATATGCAATGTGAGACTTCAGGTGCAATTGCTATGGATGGGGTAGAGGATACAACAACTAATACGAGTGACTATGAGAAAACCCATTTCAATTTCTATATTGTAATAGGAATAGAATTGTAGATTTCTCTCCATTAAGCGACTTCTACCACGTCATAAACTTTTTTATTTATTTTTTGGTTTTTTTTGTTCGCTTTAGATTCCAATATGGGGAAAGGAATCGTTAGCGGCGACTATCTTTCACAAGTGTAAACCCAATGGAAGGTATGGTTCCAATTTAACAACTATGCATAGGTAAGTCCAATTTTTTGGTATGACATTATGCAATAGCATGCTTCCTTATAAAATTTTGGCTACGGTGACAGGCTGATGGCGGCCAACATGTGTTCACTCTACTACTTCTTGAAAAGTTACTAAGGATTACTGAAGCATACATTAGTGAACCTTGGTTTGTAGGTAAGCATGTCGTCTTTTCTAAAAGTTGTTCACAAAAGTTATCTACAATTTTGACATTTGAATTTCATGTCTCCAACCAACTCTTTATGTTTTTGTTCACTTCTTATTTTCAAGTGTTTGTACAACAGATTCCTTTTTGATTTCATGCATTCTAGTACATGTTGCTCCAGTTGTGCATTGCCATTTTTCCATTGCACATACTGCATGCGGTCCTTCCTCAACTCGTGAAGAGCAAGAAGAATTTGTTCAGACAAAACATTATCTATCTCTTTCACTTTGCTCACTTCTTTTCAAGTGCTTTCATAGAAAATTCCTTTTTCATTTTAGGCATTCTAGTACATGTTGCTCCACTTTTGTGTTTCCATATGTCCATTGCACAAAAAAAAAGCTCACATTATTTGTAGTGTTGGAAACACATTATCCCATGTCACTTAGTTTGTTATGAAAACTTTTTGTTTCATTGCGACCAAGAATGTAATGAAGTCCACTTTCAATTTTTTGAACAACTGTTTGGTACAGTAAAAAATAGCATTTCACATTCTTAATCTAATTGGAACAAATAAAATGGTCATAGTGTTTGCAGTGTTGGAAAACACACTCTCCCATGAAATTTTGTTCGTTATGAAAAGTTTTGTTTTGTTACGACTAAGAATATAATGAAGACCACTTTCAATTTTTTAAACAACTCTTTGCTACAGTGAAAATGACATTTCAAAATTTTCATCTAATTGGAACAAATAAAATGCTCACATTGTTTGCACTATTGGAAAACACACTATCCCATGTTAGTTCGTTATGAAAAGTTTTATTTCACTTTCAATTTTTTGACCAACTCTTTCCTACAGTCTAAATGTTGTTTCACTTTCTTCATCTAATTGGACCAAAAAAAATGCTCACATTATTTTCCATGTTCAAAAACACACTGTTCCCTGTCAGCTATTTCATCATGAAAATTTTATGCTTCATACAGTCCAATAATGTAATGAAGTCAGCATTCAAAGTGTCTTTCTAATTAGAGAATGCAGTTGTGTCTTCATTACATAAATTTGTTCCCAAAAGTTGTTCACATGTGCCTTATTCAATACTGTAGCTTTGCAACTGCTTTTTGGTTAGCATTGAGAGTGCCTTTCTAATTAGAGAATGTAGTTGTATCTTTTTAAAAAATTGTTGTCTTTCATTTCAGGTATTTTAGTGCCTGCTGGTCCAATTGTGCAATTTCCATTTGCGCATTACACATACTACACACGCTCCTTCCTCAAGTTCTGATGAACAAGTAGAATCTCTTCAATCAAAACATTATCTATCTGCTTCACTTTGGTCGCTTCTTTTTGAGTGTTTTCATTGCAGATTCCTTTTTCATTTCAGGAATTGTAGTACATGTTGCTCCACTTGTGCATTGCCATTTTTCCATTGCACAAAAAAAATGCGCACATTATTTATAGTGTTGGAAAACACACTATCCAATATTGCCACATTATCTACACATATTACACATGCACGACATTTCAATACTGTTATGTAGCTTTGTAGGTGCTTTTTGGTTAGCATTGAGAGTGTCTTTCTAATTAGATAATGCAATTGTATCTTTTGAAAAAGTTGTTTTGTCTTTCATTTCAAACATTTTACAACCTACTATTCTAGTTGTGCATTGTGATTTTCCCATTGCGCATGCTCCTTCGTTAAGTTTTGAAGAACAATGTGTTAAATAGGTGCATGATAACGAAGAGGGGGGGAGAATTAGTTATCACACAATTCAAACTTAAAACTCAACACTTATTAATTCCACAACCACACTATTCTATTATTAAGTTAAAGCGTGAAACATAGATAATAGAAAGTAAATCAACACAATGAACACCAAATTTTTACGTGGAAAACCCAATAAGGGAAAAACCATGGTGAGGATTAACTCACAATATAAAAGATTATAAACAGAATACAAAGGCTCATTGCCAAGGGCTCACTGCCCAAAAGAGGACTCACTGTCCAAGTACAAAGGCTCATTGCCCCTCTGAGAAGCCCGATTATTGTCAATAGGGAGGCTTAGTGCCTATAGATACAAAAGAGGGCAAAAGATCCACCACAACAATTAATGCATCCGCGAGTTATAAACCTTTAACTCACTACCTTTAACACGCGAAGAATTGCTATCACAACTCACTCCACACACACATACGCTCTTATGATTTGTGGCTCCTTTCGTCACTTTGCATCACATTGTCATACATCTCTTCACAGTTCGACTTGCTTTTATACCATTCTTAACCTTAGAAAATTTCACCAAGGTCGACCACAATACATTATTTCATTCATTCAAATTAGGTCAGCAACTCAAAATTTCCACAATGGAAAGGAATAAGAATGGACCAGTAAAAACATTTTTCAAGATAAAAAAAAATCTCGAAACAACCACACGATTCCTTAATTAAATTTTATTCTTCGAATGAAGTGTAAAAACCAGGTCGGCCAAACCTAATGAAAACACAAAAAAATATTGATGTACATACTTCCCAACAAGAAGATGACATGTGGATTCCATTACACATTTCATTATGCATGAGAATAGATCTTAGAATCTTCCAGATACATCTACAACAAAAAAAAAACCTCAATCATTGAACACCTTTCACCAGTCCATCTGGATTGTGTAAACACACACTGAAATACTAAAAACATGCCTTCTAAATCACCAATCTTCAAACCTCTTTTCCTGAGGACAAAAAATACCTTCACAAGACATATTCCAGATCCACAAGATCTGAAATGAAATAGAGAAAAACTACAGAGCAACAATATTTCTCCCAAACCACAGAAGACCAACTCTTCCAGAGTATTTCACATACTGGTGAATGTAACTTTCACGTACCAACTAACCAGAAGCTAAAACTCAAGAGATATCATCACTAAATCCTCATTAACAAACCTTAAGATCTGCACAATCATAGGATCAATATAGGATAAATGTAGAGAACATTTTGAACACTTTCATCATTCTGACTTTTCTTCTGTAGAACCAAGATCCTAGCACCTGCAAAACACAATAAACAAACACATAGATCAAATGCAAGTGAGATTCCAGATTCCCCATGAAATCCATTAGCAATGCTAAAACTAGGAAATAAAATGAAGAACAAAATAAGAAAGCAATAAAATTCTAATTAAGCAAGGAAAATCTTGATCCCATGGGGGAATTGGTGCCAATTTGATGTCAAAATTGGCCCTTTCCCAACTCCTATGATGCAATGTTGATGAGTGATCCACTTTGGTGAAGATTCAATTGAGCTCCATGATGAAAAATCTGCATAACCTACCTAAGATCTTGATAAAAATGGATGAAAATAGATATGCTGGAGGATGAAATTGAGTATAGTAGACTTGCTCAAATTGTGGATGATCAAATGAAAGCCTCTTATTTATAGAAAGACAAGATGGAGAACTACCCAAAATGAAGCAATGTGAGACTAACTTTCAACCAATGGCCAAATGCCACTTGTCAAGATGTGAATGGGAAAAGGATGTGCACATTTTGATGAATGTGCCCATAAATGCAATTAGGTGGAATTTGAAAATAGTGAAATGACATGTAAGGGGGAAAATGAATGTCTTAAATGCCACATGGCTCAATGCATAAGATGGAATAAACGTCTTGTTGGAAGGACAAATCCACTTGGATGGGTTTCAAATTTGAAGGAATATTCTCTAAAAGATGCCAAGTTGAGAGAAAATAGAGATGTAATAAATGAATTAAATGTATTTTAATGTGCAAGTGGCGAAAGCTAGAGGATGGGGCATGGATTATAATTAAATTAATCAAGGGTTAATTAATTTAATGAGGAATTTAGATGATGTGACCAATTGATTTAGATTTATGGGTTGATTTAAATCAAAAGATGAGAAGAATGTGATTTAGATCTAATTAAATAAATGATTTTGATTTATTTGATTAAAGGGGATGATGTTAGATTAAATCAAACAAGGTTTAATTTATTTAATTTAATAGAGTGACTTTAGAGATTTAATCAAATAAAATGAATTATTTAATTAAATAGAGACATAGGGTTAATTAGATCAGATTGATTGATTTAATTAACAAGAGATAATGACTTAATCAGATAAATGGTTATTTATTTAATTAAGGGATGAAGAGTGATGACAAGCTAAGAGGATGATTTAGGTTGAAACGGTGTTAGTAATCATGATCAAATGTGTAATGCCAATCAGTACAT
>VDFB02171618.1:0-11946 GCA_007258455.2 Sequoia sempervirens
TACTTTTCATAATTAGCAGAAGTAGGTTCATCCTTAATCGCCAAGAAAAAGCATTCATTGTCATTAGGATCTTCATATTCAGAATCTTCATCAAATATAATAGCATTATCATTCACATAATATTCTCTGTTAATCTTCTTTCCTTTCTTTTCTTTCTCATATCTTTGTTTATTCTTTTTAGCTCTTTTCAGATTGTATAATGACCTATTTCTCCATAACTAAAGCATTTAAAGGGTAACTTACATTCATACTTCTCAGAGCCTTTCCTCATCCTTCTTACAAACTTAGTTTCTATTTAATCAAAGTCGTCTTCATCTGGATCTTCAGCTTTTGTAGCCTTAAAAGTAGTCTTTGATTTTCATCCATTCCTTAGATTCAGCTTCCTCATCTCATAAGATGTAAAAAATCCCAACAAAAGATCTTTAGTACATGTCTTATAATCTATACTCTACTCAATAGCACACACCTTCTCACTATAAGCATCAAGAAGGGTTTTGAGAATCTTCTTCACAATCCTAGTTTCATCTATAGTAGCACCAAGTCCTCACATTCTGGCTACTATCTCATCCAATCTCTATACAGAAGTTTTAACATTCTCATCTTCAGACATATGTAGAAGCTCAAACTGTGTGTCCAAATTCTATAATTTTGGCTCTTTAACACTTTCATCACCTTCATGCACTCTTTCCAAATCATCCCAGATTTCCTTAGCAGCCTTCAAGTTATGAAACTTAATCAACTTAGAGTGTACCAAACTGTTATTCAAGATGTACTCCTTATTGTTCACTTCATGTTCTTTGATCTCTTCAGGCATGCTCGAACCGTTAGCAAGAGGAGTGTAAGGATTCTTGTAAGCTTCTTCACATCATATCTACAATATTCCAAATATTCTTCCATCAATATTTTCCAAATAGCATAGTTAGTTCCATCGAACCTTAGATAATCATAAAACATTTTTCCAGCCATTTTGAACCTTCCTCAAGCGATTAAGCTCTTCACCAAGGAAGCAAGATCTTATACCAATTGTTGAATAGGACAACTGAATCCTAGCTATCATCAACAATTTTTTATGACACCATCCTTCTTGGGACTACCACATTAGTAGAAGTGAGAGGCTAAAAAAATGTTGTCACATTATGTTGCAGTCTCCATATAATAAATCAACATCGACAAAAGTGGGTAATCTTTTTCAATACCAATTGAGCTCTCTAGAATCAAATTTGTGATAACTTAGGCTAAATAATGTATCATATCCCTACAACATATGTAGGAATACTTCTAAGTTCAATAATTTCACAACTTTTGGAACAAATTAAGTAAATTTTTTTAGAGAAAGCTCACATCTTGGAAAGGTTCTCTTGAGTCAAGATGGAAAACTATAACTTATCATAACCTCTCTTCAAAGCATCCTAGTTTACATGATTTCTTTGTTGAAAAACCCCCACTTCTAGGTATAAAAAGTGGAAAAAATAAAAATAATATTTCTATGTTTATGGATAGAGGAAAATAAAAGACTCTCTTTGGTGGCTTGGGGTGGATTTTACCTCCTAAAGGATCTTATATGTTAGGGGATTCACAAAACCAATGATATGAACAAAGAAATAAAAAAAAAAATTAGATGGAAACTCATAAATACAAAAAATAAGTGGACAAAAATAATACAAGCTAAATACTTAATTAGTTAGAAAGGAATTTCTCTCTTATCTAGGCCTAGCCTCCTAACTAGCTTAGCCATTTAGAACTATTGATTTGAATATGGTATTTTACCTAACTAGTTCTCCTAATGTCTTATTCACATGTTAAGTTTACTTAGGTCCTAGGAATCTTTCTAGAAGTCTTAGTTGACATTACATCTTATCTTATCTTTTGTCATTTAGTTCTTGTCTCCTAGGTCATTTAATATTAGTTGTCTCATGAAATATGATTAAGAAACTTGTCATGATCTTGTCTAATCTTATTTCTCACCTTGGCTATATAACCAAGGGGTCTCCTTTGTAATCATATAATCTATCATCATTAAATTTTTGCATTTATTGATATGAATACAATTTATTTTTTGTCATATTGATCTTGTCTTTTCATTGTGCTTTCTATTTGGCCTCTAGATATTGAGTGGCTATATCCATATTTGTAGACACCTAAAATTTTCCTAAGTATATCACACATCTTGATTTCACTTACTAACATCATTTTCCTCATTGTCACTTAACTCCTCCATTTAATTAAATAATTTCTAGTTATTTAGTTAAATTCACTTTATTTCATTGTTAATTGAATAATTAAGGTTATTTGAGTAATTCATCATTTTTCACTAATTTTTCCTCTTGATTAAATGATTCCCTATTATTTAATTAAAAATCTCAATTCCCCTCATCCTCACAATTAAATAATTTTTATAATTGTTTAATTGGCTAATTTTCCTCCAACTCTCCAACTTGCACAAAGAATATTCCCAATTCAAATTCAAATTCTTCCCTTCAATCAAAATATCTCCAACCTATTTCCATGAAATTATGGATATTTTAGGATCTCAAGCATTTTCAACCATTTATCATCCTTGATCTTCCCCCATCTCCTTGTTCTCCTCTCACCCATTGATCCTTAGATCGAATCTTGACCATTGATCAAAATTCCCAAAATCTATAAAAGTAGCCTTCATCTACATGAAAATCATTCACAATCGTCATAAGCATAGGCACTCTCTAGAATTATTGAGCCAATCTTGAGCATTTTATAGAACCTATTTTGTGAATCACACCTCTCATCAAGATTTTGCAACATGGATTATGCACAATTTGAGCAATCCACATAACAAAAATGCATCACTCCACAATGGGATTGAAGTTTTTCACTTCCTATTTGATTTAGTTGCTTTGATTTATGTTCATTTTCTTAGATTAAATCATTTCTATCTTGTCAAAGTTAATTTCATTGAGTATAGGTTTCTATCTTGTGGGTTTTTAGTGCTTTTAGACTCTAATTACTTCAATTATGCTTTCATTCATGCTTACATATTTCCCCTATGACATTTTGGCACTCTCGATGGGACCCATGTCCTACATTTAACCATTTTTTTGAAGTTTTTGTTGGCCTTGAAGGTTATAGAGACAGTGCAATGCCTTTGCAAAATATCAACACATCTGCAAATCAAAGATCGATGCCTTTGTTAAAATCTTGACGCATTTGACTATTTAATGTTATGTTTTCCTGTAAGAAAATTAAGTGCCTTTGTCAAAGGGTGACACCTTTGAGGAACCACAATGCTTTTGTCTGTCAAAAGGTTGACACTTTTGTCTTAAAGTCATGCTTCTGTTCTAACTTATTATTTTTGTTTGTAGTGACAATACACCTCCTTTGCACAAAGTTTAATGCTTTTGTAGAATATTGACGCCTTTGCTAAGTGATAGTGCAACGCCTTTGTTCAAAGTTTGACACCTATGTCAGGTAAAAAGTGCTTCTATTTTGTAAAGGTTTGCAGTTTGATTTAAAATTTATTTGACTAACTTTTAACATTCTTTGTTACATAATTTTATCTAACAATTTATAGCATGTGGCAATCGATGGGAGAAGGTTGAAAGCAAGAAACTACTAACATTTGTGTTGTAGGTTTTTGGTTTAATCTAGGAATTTTATTTTCCCTTGGTGCACTTAAAATACAATCTCATACTACATTTGGTGCATTTAAAAATGAATACAAATCTCATTTTCCTTTGGTGCACTTATAATACAATTTCACACTTCATTTGGTGCATTTAAGAATGAACAATAAAAATCTCATTTTCCCTTGGTACACTTAAAATACAATCTCACACTTTGTTTGGTGCATTTAAAATGAACAATACAAATTTCATTTTCCCTTGGTGAACTTAAAATAAACAAACAACTTGCACACTTAGTTTTGGGCTAAAATTGAACATATAAATCTTATTTTATTTTGGTGTACCTAAATTTGAACAAGATTAATATCACATTTGCTTTTAGTGCACCTAAAATGAATTCTTTGATGTGCTTGGTAGGTTAGTGAGTACATATTCTCTTTCCTTGTGCCTAGTATGATCTTGGAAATTAGAAATACCACTAGCTTGCAATTTGTTTGTACACCTTGAGTTGTGGTGTTGTGTATTCTCTCCCCTCGTGACTCCTAAGAACGATCTTGGGGATCAAAATCAATACCATTTTCATTTATTTCAAGTAGGACACTTGCTTGTGGGCCTCATCAACCCATGCTTTGATCTCAAGAACATTTACCGACAGGTTATACAAAGGGGGTAGAACAAAAGTTGAACCGTAAGAAGTGGCTTGTGTCCTTCAAGCCAAGCCTCATGACCCTCGATCCATCAAGAGATGTATATGTGATGAGAAGAGATGAGACCCCTCTTGACTTGGGCATATCTGACAAGCTCTCTGTTCATGATAGAACCCTACTAAAAACTTGTTTATCTATAAGCCTAAGAACCTTGGCATACTCTAGCCACCCACTCATTGGACGATATTCTAGGGAAGGCCTACTCTAAGCTGATAATCCCAATCTACCACTAAAATAGGTTGTGCATCTATGGTGTATCTTTATTGTTAAATCTACCTATGATACCAATTAGTGTGGTCTTGTTGAAGAATACATGTGAAAATATTCCAAACATCCATTGAATCATGTCCTACATGTTTTTTTTGTTATTTTCTATCACTTTCCAGATCAATTAAACATAAATCAAACTTCAAAAATTCAAAACCCTAGGTCAAACTTGCAAAATTCAACCTTTGAGAAAAAGTGATGCTTTTGACTGGTGCAGTGGGATGCCTTTATTTACTAATCAATGCTTCTATTTTTATCAAAATGATGCTTTGTTTGCATCCCGACGCATGTGTGCATCTTGACACTTTTGTTTCAGGGAACAATTTTGTAAATCGATTCCTTTGATTTCAACAGTGTGATGCTTATGTTGTATCTAAACACTTTATGATACATTGTGATGCCTATGTCAAAAATAGTGTGACGCCTTTTATTGTAACTCAATGCTTTTGACTGTCAGTTAAAAATAGAGAACCCTAGAATTTTATAGATTCTGAATTTTAACCAACAAACATTAAAAAAGCTTGAGATTCATGTAGATTAAGCTTGTATTCATCCTAATCATTCCAAACAACAATAAACATACACATTTCCATCCTCATCCCATGTCACTAGCTCACTTTGGACTTGTCTAAACACCTTTAGTAATCATTGGACCAAATCAACCCCATCACAAACAACAAACCAATCCATTCAAAACAAACCTAGAAATTGACATAGCTCACTTTTGGTCCAAATCTCTACCATCATCTCCTAGTTTAGCTCTTTACTTGAAAAACTATCTTCTTTCAAGTACTTAGTTGAATTAGTTTCAAAACATTATGAGTTAACTTGCTTTGTCTAGTTATTATTCTACTCCCAAAGTTTGTGAATCTCATTATCATCCTCCTTAGCATGGGCTCATTTATCTAGTATGAACAAGGATCATCCCCCAAACACATCTTAAACAAGATATTTTAATAAAAAAAAAAACTTTGTCTAGATTTAAGGTTTCACTTTCTCCATTCATTCAAACAACATTCATCATTGATCCAAAGAGGCTTAGGTTGTCTTTACTAGCCAAATTTGAAGCAACACAAACACCAACAAACACATATTCATACACCTTCAACATCCACGTCTCCTAGGGATACTACAAGTTTTATGGTCACAACACAATCTCAACATAAAAATAAAATGAAGAAAAATCCTAGTAGTTCAACTCCCCCACTACCACAAGTGCTAGTGATCAAATGTATGGAATGCCTAAAACCAATCCTAAAGTGTATGAAATTCTTTTGCCAACTAAAATGCAACCCAACCCCGTTGAAGTTGAAACAATCTATGAAGAAGACAACACTAACAAGCCATTTAAATTCACTCTTGAATAGATATTAAATATGTCACAAGATCCATCTCTTTCTAAGGCCATGGATTCTATGTTAAGTCTTGATCCAAACCTATACATATTAAAACTCACACAAGTTGGTGCTAAATTCCCCCAAAAATTTTATGTTAATCAACTTAGGGAACAACCAACCTTTTCAATTATGGTAGAAATGAATCATCCACAAGGAAGTGACCCCTTAGTACATCATATCATTGAAAAAATATTGAATCCTCCTTCAACAAATGTACCAAGTAAACCACAATCACTTTACAAGGAGTAGATCAAACAAAATTTTCAAACCAATATAACAATTTGTTATACAAAACTCAAGGTCTAGGGACTCAACCAACCTAGGCTTTCAAAATACAAATAATCCATCCACATAAACAAACCAACCAAATCCAAACATACCAAATTCAAATTTGATGACCCATGGGACAAATCCTTTTACCACCCGCCCTCACAAGACATACATATTCATCAACAACCACCTCAACCTCATATAAACCTCAACAACCACCTCAACCTCAACCTCAATATCAACATCAACCTCCACCTCAACATTGCATCCTTCCATAACACCATCAATAACCACCTCAACGTATTAACATCCTTCCACAACACCATCAACAACCTCCCCAACACAAAATCATTCCACCAAATCAACACATCAATACTCAACAACAAAACATTTCGTACCAACAACTACAAGCACAATAACAACTACTTGCCCAACAAAAATTGCAAGCTCAAAAATACTTGCATGCTCAACAACAGTGGTAAGTCCAACAACAATTACTTGCACAACAACAACAAAAAAACCTTGCAACAAAACCCCCAATCAAACATCATACCCCAACACCAATATGGAATTACAATGCACCTCCTCCACCCCAATCCAATCCACAATTCAAATGGGTCCTCAACCTCCATATAATCCATATGACATAAATCCCCCTCCATATCAAGATCAAAATCAATACAACACTTACAGTCCACTAAAAAACATTCCTCCTACAAATATATCCTTGTAAATTCAAATGTTCATAGAAAATATTCATGATATACAAATGGGAAAGATGAAGAAATCATACACTTTCCAGAACTTATGTGTACACCCATTCAACATAAGAATAACAATGTTTCCCTTTCCCCCAAACTTTGAAATGCCAAAGTTTGACAAATAAAAAGGATGTGGTAACCCCAAAGAGCATATAAGATAATTTTTTGTAGCTTTCATGGAGGTATCTTACAATGATTCATATATTGTATGCCTCTTTCCACACAGTTTGGGTGGACAAGCTATTGGGTGGTTCCCACATCTACCCCCAAGAATAAAAACATTTCAAGAGATTATAGATCAATTTGTAACTCATTTCTCCTACAATATTGATGCAAAAATCACTATATAGGAACTACAACTTCTCATACAAAATAAGGATAAAATAGCTGATAACACTCTGTAGACCCGTGAAATTGGCATTATGCCACTTAGTTCATATCCATTGGCTCATTCATAGACCCAATTCCGTTCGTTAAACATTAAAATAAATCCAAACACAACAAATCCATTTTGCGGTAAATCGAGGGACTATTAAATGAAGTCAAGTTGTCTCGTAACCTTTAATTAAAATAGAAACAAAGCTTTATTTAATTAAATCTCCAAGTCATTTCCATCCTTTTCTGATTTAAATAAATCAAGTATTTAAGTCATAAAATTCAAACTAACCTAATCATCATTTATTTAATCTAATCCTGATTAAATGCTAATCTCATCCACTTGCATTATCTAGATTTAGCCACTTGCACAAATAAATCAATTATATTGATTTATTAAAACTCTCATTTTCACTCAACATGGCCTTCAAATTTGAAAATCGCTGACAAGATGATTTATCCCTCCAACATTGCATTTATTGTTGTTTTCTTGTGTCCCCTCTCAAAATTTATTGCCAAATTTGAATTCAAATTCTCCCTCTCATGGGCACTCTTCCCAAATCTTGCACATTCATTGGCCTATCACATGATGACAAGTGGCCTTATCTTATTGGCTTGATCTTTGTCCCACATTGGTCCATTTTCAACACTTAGCATTTTAAAAATCTATAAAATAGAGGCTTCATCTCTTATCAAATCCTTCACAACCTCCACAATCTTTATGCAAAGTCATTCTCTTCACATGGAGAACTAATTTTGTCCACTATCAATCCACAATCTTAGCATTTCATCTCCAAGATCATGCAAGGTCACTCTCTTCATTTGAGAAATGATCTTGTCCATCATTATCACTACCTTATTAATCAAGGATTGGGAAAGGGTCACTAGCACATGTGACACCAATCCACTATGAGATGAAGTCGATTCATGTTGTTTGTATGCTTATTTGGTTTTTCTTGTTGTTTTAATATCTTACTTAGCATATCTAACATGTTTCATTATCTCATAGGGATGTTGAGGATTATTTTGGTTTTAAAATACTAACCATATGTAGATTTTCACATCCACATTATGGCGCTAGAGGGAGGGCTTGAAATCTGCATATTGAAGGGAATCTGAAGTTTTCTTTTCTGATCAATACATTAAATAGTAGGATAAAGTCTCTTTTTATGTATATCTACTTCAAGTTTACACTTCAGTTCAAGATCAATTACCTATTTTAGTCCACATTGTCATTTATTATTATTTTCTATTCCACATGACTATTATGTCCTTTACTTGAATCTGCACAATTTTGAGGCTGTCATTTCCCTAATCCGCATTGTTTTCTTTTCTTTGCCACCTTACCTCTCTCATAAATATTTGAAAGTACTTCGCATCTTCCTCAGCATTAACCATAGTTTTGGTTTTCCTCTCATTACACCCAAGTCATTTATTCACTTCCATTGCATCAGGCCATTTTACTATTCAACATTATAGTATCCAACATTTATAAGTGTCATCACTCGAGCTTTGAGTTGATAGGAAAAGTAGATCTCAGAGCATATCTCATGACAAAGCTTATAAAGCATAATTTGATTTAGGACACTGCCTATTGCCAACACTGCACGCATTTTGAAACCCAAAAGAGAGGGGAATCCACTCTTCAATGACCTCACTACCTATAACTGCTTTAAAGATGCCTCTTTATACTTAATTAGGGAGGATTCCGGTCAAAGGTTGTTGAAATATGGCTTTAGACTTGCCAGTGGCCTTAGCTCAGAAGTTTCTAATGCCTATTCAATAAAGCCATTGTGTGTTTAATCTGCAAACAATGCATTCCATGAAATAATGTTCTTTTAGGATGACATTCATTCAATGCTAGTCTTCATGTGCTGTCTCAAAGAAAGAAAAATGCACATTTCTCAATCCACATGCTACGCCTTTACCTCACTAGGTTTGTAATCCATGAGATCATGTCACTTTAAGGCAATCTGTCAAGAAAAAAATTGCATTTACTGCCTGTGCTTCTGCATTTTTTTGTGGTATTATTATATAGCACATAGAAAAGACTTTATGTTCACATTGTTTCTCAGTCAATTAAATACTTTAGTCTTTTGTTTTTTTCTTACGCGTCATTGAATGTTGAAAATTTGTGATGAGCGCTATTTGGCTTAAGCGTATGCCTTTAATTCCTCACCAAGTAGGGTTTCTTTCGAAGTCCACATGATTAACCATATTGAATTCCATTAAGGTGAGATTCAACCACTCTCATGTCATTTGGGAAATTGCATTGAAACAAAAACAAAGCGACTTAATGTTAGCCAGTCATGATACATTATTGTTATCTGTTTCTGATTGATTTGGTGTGGCAACTAACTCTAGAAGATACATCGACAGTCAAATCTTTAAGTCATATCTGCACTTTATACGTTTGAAGACTTAAAGAACTTAATCTCTTACCTACTCTTCTGTTGATCAATTTTGCAACCAATCTAAAGATTACTGTCATGTCATGAGTAAGAATCCTTGAATTTAAAATTCCGATCTGACTTTTCACTAATGGCTGTCTGTGATCCCAACTATCTCTGCTCTCTGCTGTTATTGGTGATTATTTTGTGCGTACCATTGATCATTACTGTTCTCTTGTATTTTTTAATTTTCATGCATGATTATGGTAGTTGAATGGCATTTCTCATTATTTCCTTTACCATACCTTTTGAAAGAAAAAAAAAAAAGAGAGAGAGTTGCTGCTACACTTTATTTATTTAGCCACCCTTTGCTGACATGATTCAAGAGGAATAACATATTACTGATATGAAGTTGATTAGTGAAATCACACATTTTAAGGGGCTAACATCCTTGTACGTTCATCATTTGCATTTATGTGCAATAAATACATGTAGTTGAAGGGGCGAACCTGCAACCAATTGTTTTCTAACTGTTTTAAGCTGCTTCCACCACGTGATGATAGATGATGATATTAATATAGCTTTCAAACAGGAGAAAAAAGCATAAGCTGCAAAAAGCTGCTGGGGAGTCGTATATAATGGAGATTGCAGCCTGTGAAAAGACATTTAAAGGGAAAAATATGAAATATCTAAAGTATCTTGTTGAAGATTTGCTGGCAGTATATGTCAGCTGCAAGACAATGCTATATGTACTGCAATGTCACCAGCTCTTTCACTAAACATTATGGCATGATTGGTTTTTTCTCTTTTTTATCATTTGTCCAGGTGTGAACTTCGGTGTGATGTGTAAGTTTGATCGAGGCTAAAGTTACTTTGTTGCAGAAAATAATAGATAAGAAATTGGCTGACCTTGCATTGGGAGGTTCAGCGTTGACAGATGATCTTCTTTGAGCATGGGTTTTCAAATCAAACTGACCAAATATTATGTGACAATTGATTTCAATGTTGCTTTAATTGCATAGGGCTCTAATCGCTTTATTTTATTGCTTTTATATTGCTGTCTAATGTTGCATATTTCAGGATAACAAGTCTATTGATTTCGGCTTAACGTAAGTTTGTACACAATATCAGGTCTTGATTTCGACTTGCTGTTTAGAAAATAAACACTCTATTTACTAAAAAATCTCTTTTGTGATTTTTATATCAATTATGGTTGTGTCATTTCGATTGCAAATGGTAGATGCATTGACTAAATTTGAAAGGATATATATATTCTTGTTATCTAATGCTTTAACTCAGTCACAATGTGCATTAGTTTGTTTCTAGAGTCGATAAAATTTTTGAATTGATTCAGTCCACAGCCATCAAATCATAGAGATTAGAGGAAAATCAAAAAGCACGTTATTAAGTCATTTATTAGAGGAAAATATTCACAATAGTACCCGTGGTTGTTGATTTTATTCAAATATCTATGGCTGTCATTAATCGAATTTAACTCTATCAACATCATTAAATGAATTATGTATCCTCTATCAGCCAAAAGGAAATGGTCCCTCGAAGTGTCAATTGGTTAAGCTTGTTCATTAATTATCTTTTTCATATCAACTACAATAAATGTCCCACTTGGTAGTTATTGTGCACAATAGTTATCAGTTCATAATTATCATTTGGTGAATATATATATATATATATATAGAATCATGCAACGTGGCTTCAATAAAGCAAACAATGCTAGATCTTAAGCATAAAAGATTACAATCTTACATTTCCATTTTACATGATACGAGCAATTTTAATTTTGATAATACATTGCTTTCATTGATTTCTTATTTATGATAACTTTGTGTTGTTTATAGGAAGGAGAAGTGATTTTGTTTGCACGAGGAACTCAGGATGTTGAAGCATTTGAAGCAATCTTTGAACAAATCTTGAAGTTGAGGAAAATCGGGCATTGAAACTTGAAGTTGACAAAGCATTTTTAAATGCTTTAAAAAGCTTCAATTCTATGCTTTAGTTTTCTATTTTAAGACAACTCACTCAAAACTTTTCAATTTTCTGTTGCAAAGGGGTTAAAAGCGAATTTTAGGCAATTTGACTAGATTTCAATTTTGGCTAAAATCAAAGAAGACAAATTTCACACTTCATCTTGGTGCTTTAAAATGAACTCATCATTGCTTTGA
>VDFB02171620.1:0-21504 GCA_007258455.2 Sequoia sempervirens
GGCGGCGTTTGTGTTTAAAAAACTTTGTGCTCTAAGCTGATCAAAAAGATAGGCAACTTAGTTTTAGTTTACTTTCTTTCAAACACCATCAGCAAGATGGAGCTTCCCCTTCTAATTTGAAGAGCAGTTTATCTGTGCATAGCTGTCCGTTTTCAAATCCGCATTCCAGAGGTGCGAATTTAAACGCCAACAGTTTTCTGGCGCCCACCGTGGGGCACGAGGTAAACAACAAAGAAAGCTTAGGCTTTATGTCACGGGTATGACCATCTGGCGTCCTACTGCTCCAGTTCAACAACCCGATCTTACACCTCCAGTTATCCAGCCGAGTTTCTAGATAATTGAAGGAGAGCAAGTAGACATCATCAGCAGCCTGAGGAGTTTCATCTTTGAGAAGAAGGAGACCCCTGCTCAGTGGAGAAACGGTGCTGTTATTCTAGACAAAGAGGAAGAGAAAGCCGATATTGCAGCCGAAAGACCTGTCTTTCCACCACCTGCGTGGGACTAGACAATCCTGGCGTACATAGTCTATACAAGGAGGAGAACAAGGACAAATCCGCTCTTCCAAGAAGTTGATCCTTTCCTTCCACATACACATCCTACAGAAGTTGGAGAGTCATCCAACACAGTAGCTAAATCCAACACAGTTCCTGAGTTCAACGCCGTACCTGTGTTCGAAGAAGAAGAATCCGAAGCAATGGGTGATAATCGCAACAACGATGACAACAACAATCGCAATCATAGAAGAGGTCCCCCACTGCCTTGGGGTGATAATATCGGACCTTTGGCCCTAGGAGCAAATCATGAATTGCCTAAAGGGTCAAGAAAGCACTTCCCACGATTCCAAGGTGATGGAAGTCAACATCCTGACGATCATCTTTCAGCCTTTTCAACGGCTTGCGCTGTTTTGCATGTAGGTCATGAAGATATTGCTGTTCGTCTCTTTGTTGAGACTCTCGCGGGAGCTGCTGCCGAATGGTTCAATCATTTGGAGCCTGGTTGCATAACCAACTGGAATACTATGACTGAAAAGTTTCTTGCGAGGTTCAAGCCAGCTGAAGATAGTCACCAGTTGTTCGCTCGACTTTCCAATTCGAAGGAGGACAATGAACCAATGAGAGAGTTCGTAGCAAGGTTTAACCGCCTAGTTACTCGTCTTTCATATACACTCAATCCATCACCTAAGATCCTGTTAAGCAGTTTTGTCAACGCACTTCCATCAGAGATAGCCTTTATCATAAGGTCGGCTCACGAGACAGAACTGGGAGAAGCACAACAAGGTGCAATAGAAATTGAAGACAACATGATCACTTCAGGAAAGATCAGAGGAGATGCTATTAGGCCTTTGGTTCAAAGTTCTACTGATCCGTTACTTCAAAGGGTTGCAAATGAAGTAACTATTCTCAAGAGGCAATTGCCACTTCAGCCAACGCCTCTTGCTCAAGTTGCACCACCACCTGCCTTGCCCGCACCACAGCAGCCTTATCAACCTCAGCAGCCGTATCAGCCAAGGAGGAATAACTTTCAGCCTTACAACAATTACAAGCCACGAGGGCCACCTCCACCAAGGCAAGCGGCCGACAATACACAAAATGCTGTGTTTTGCTCTTTTCATGATTCCACTGAACATGCCGGCGCATCTTGCCCTGAAAATGTCAGAATGAACGAGATAATGGGATATGCCGAAGCTGCACCCGCACCAAGTTTCGTTCCAACTCCAAGTTCGAATGTTGTCTTACCTCAATCGGACAACTTCGATGGCGACTCCGCAACGGGCTACTTTGAAAGTGAACCCGATTTTGAAGAACAAGAAGAAGATATTTGTCAGTACTCTCTTGCAGTTAATCCTGAGAATCATACGACTCCTGTGTTCACCAGAGCTCAACATCTGAGGGCACACAAAGAAGAGGAAGAAGAGAGGCTGAAGATATCAAAAGACAAAGAAAAAGGGAAAGAAGTAGCTTCTACTTCAAATGTTAAGTCTTCTCAAGAGAACGTGAAAACAGTTGCTGAAGACCCGTCCTCAGCAAATTTTGATATTGTAGATTCCTTGATGAAGAACAAAGTGCAGATTTCTCAGTTAGAGTATCTCCAAGATCATCCGGAGCAAGTGGACCGACTTCTCAAATTTGTGAAGAAAGGACCTGCCAAGCAGCCCACATTGCTCGAATCATCCGTTCTGGCGGAAGACAAGCCTAAGCCCTTCTATATTTCTCTATATATAGGGGGATACAAGTTGAGCAATTGTATCATCGATTCTGGAGCTTCAGACAACGTCATGCCTCTACAAGTGATGAATGCTCTAGGACTTTCGTGCACCAAGACAAAGGACAAATGTTACTCACTGGAGTCCAAGTTAGTGCCATTAGTCGGTCAATTGAAAGATGCTCAAGTAAGATTGGCGGCTTGTCCTGAAAAGAAAATCATGATGACCATCCTAGTAGCTGACATTCCAGCAAGTTACGGGATGCTATTAAGCAGAAGCTTTTGCAAGGACCTCGGTGGAGAGATTCAAATGGATTGGTCTTCTGCAAATATTCCATTAAAGAAAGGAACTTTCAAGCCGGAACCAGAAACCAAATCTCGATTTGCGGTCGTGAAGTCTCAAGATCCTCAAGCTCAAGTTCTGTATCAAGAAACGGGTCTTGGTACTTATGCCATGCTGTCAGAGATTCCTGAAGAAAGTCGAGATCGCGTGCATCGTAGAGAAATCAGCAGAAGATCCTAACCTGTGGACTTTGCAGTTCGATGGGAGTTGTTCCACTGCTGGTTCGGGAGCGGGAGTTGTGATAATGTCTCTTGAAGGACAATTGTATCCTTTTGCATACCGCTTGCAATTTGAATGTACAAATAATACGGCGGACAAGGTTGCATGGACACGGATACGGGTACGGGTACGGGTACGGTATCGGATACGGATACGGCAGTTTTTCAAGACCTCTCAAATGGATACGGCAGGATACGACATTCATAAAAAACACACATACAAAAATATATATAACACAATTTTTCTAAATTTTTAGAGAATTTTATCATTACTTTGTAGCAATATAGACATAATTGCTAAATATTTCAAAATTCAAATACATTGATAGTTTATATATTATATTTAAATGTTTATATTTAAATATAATTTTATTATTAAAACAAAATTCAAATACATTGGTAGTTTGATACAATCACATGCTATCAAAAATATGATCACTGTTCTTCTGAAATTGGAGTTCTAAATCATCAAGATTCTCTGAAGAGTTATGATAGTTGGATTGAGTACGACCACCAACTAGATTCTCAGAACCAAATGAAGATCCACTAGTGGACCCTCCTACTATGTCAGAATTCTCAACAATAGGATTGAGATGTGTTAATGCATTTATGGATGCATCAATGTCACTCATCTCAGGCTCGACATCCCAAAGTCTACTAGGTCCCTTCATGTAGTCTGTGGAGGAATGTGACAAGAGACGAAGATTAGAATGAATATATACAAGGTCCTCTGCTTTACTAGCTGCCAATCTGTTTCGTTTCACTGAATGGATGAAACCATACGTGCTCCAATTCCTCTCAGATGCAGAAGAACTTGAAACCTATGAAAAAAGTATTATATCATTATAAGTTGCAAAGACATGCAATAAAATAAAATAAAAAGTAAGTAATAATTTAAATTAAATCATAATTCATATAATATTAAACCTGCGATAGAAGTCTGATAGCCAACTTTTGCAAATGTTTAGCCATGGCACCATGAAAGTTCCACCACTTGATAGGATCCATGTCCTTTTTATCTGCCATTGCTTCAACATCTGCATATGTTCCATCAGAGGATGCAAAAGTCCCAAACTCATCTCGAAGCTCCGCTGCAACTCTAGGATCTGTAAACATTTTTTTGAAGGCTTTCTTATATCCGTCAACTACCTCAACATCCATATTCGGTGCTGTCCTATTTGGCAATGCCAACATGTCAACATGGTAGTACTTGGGGTTCAATGCGTATGCCAAAAGTTGCAAAGGAGTTGTCATTTTATCCCATCTCTTCTTGATTACCTCATATATCTGTTTATAGAAAAAATCAGTTGGATCTTGCTCTTTTGCTATAATAATGTCTCTAACCTGCTCCACCATTGTATCTATGCAATCATAGATGTCACCCAAAACTGGCTTATCAGTGTCACAACGGCGAATGAGACTGTAGATTGGTTCAGTAAAAGAGAGCAAGTAGTCAACTTGAGCCCACCAATCATCATCAAGAATTAGAGTTCTAATGTTATTTGCTCTATCTGTTTGTGATTGCCTCCAAACCACCCAAATATCACTAATCACCATACTTTTCAAGGCTTGCTTCACATCCACAAGCCTTTTAAGAACAATGTAGTGCGTGGCAAAACGAGTCTCAACCACCTTCAATTGAAAAATAAAATTTTAAAAACATAATAAATTTTAAATATATCAAAAAATGATAAAATTTTAATATTTTTTATACAAAAGAAAAGTTACCTTTAGCAACTCCAACTTGGCAAATTGTCGATAGATGGCCTGTGACATGTGATGATTACAAATAAACATTTGCATTTCTTTAGCTTCTTCATAAATTTTTTGTATCCATTGAACTTTGCCAATTTTTTGTAGCATTAAGTTCAAAGAATGAACTGCACAAGGAGTCCACCAGATGTTTGGAAATCTTGCTTCCACAACCAACCCTGCTGCTCTACATACTTTTGCATTATCTGTGATCACTTGAACAACATTTTCTGGCCCCACAGACTCAATTGCTTCAATTAGAATATTGGCAATAAATTGGGTGTCCTTTTCATCAACCTTGCATTCCACAGCTTTCAAAAACATTGCCCCCTTTGGACTCATTGCAATCACATTGATTAGTGGCCTATTTCTAGCATCCTTCCATCCATCACAAATGATAGAAACACCTGATATTTTCCATGAAGCTCGAATCAGCTGCAATTGTCTGTCAATAATATCTCTTTCTTTTGACAAAAGGGTGGTACGAACTTTTTCATACCCTGGACCTTTGTATCCTTTTGGTGCCTCATTAACTGATCTGATCATCTCCTGCCAATATGGAGAACGCACCACATTAAATGAAATCCCATTTGCATACAAGCAACGAGCAACATTTTGATCTGTATCCTCTCGACTCTACAAATTAAATGCTTTTTCCAGAGGTCCTAAATTGCTCCTTTTGTGACCTATAGATGTTCCTGAAGCTGATTCTGAATGCAAAGGGGGTTTATTTTGACTTAGAATTGTCCTTTGTTTTGATGCTTGAAAACAATTATCAGCTTCACCTTGTTCTTTTTGATATTTTGCAATTTTGTCATCTGACAATCCCTTCCCTTTACGACCATCAACATTTGGACCTGGACATACAGCACACCCTGTACCTCCTATGTGGCAAAGATGCCCGCGAACCCTAGTATAAGAACCTTTGTAATCATTTTGACACTCATGGCATATCCATTTATAACCTCCACCACCTTGAATTTTTTCCACAATGGTCACATATTTCCAAAGTGGAGATTTAGGGTCTGGTTTGATCCACTTGTCATTGTTCTCTGAT
Organism: Sequoia sempervirens; assembly: GCA_007258455.2. Lineage (NCBI taxonomy): Eukaryota > Viridiplantae > Streptophyta > Pinopsida > Cupressales > Cupressaceae > Sequoia > Sequoia sempervirens. The sequence continues at coordinate 5,573 of VDFB02171620.1, forward strand.
GTTCCGTCATTGGATGACGATGATGCCATTATTAATATCCTGCAATAACTAATTTTTTAATAAAATTATAAAACATAAATACTATAAATTGAATATAAAACAAAATTTATTCAATAAAATTGATTTAAATATCTATTTTTAGTATCTAATAAGTTATAATATATATTTAATTTTTAAATTTTACTATCTTTAAATTTAACTTTTTAAAAATATACAAACTATGAATCTAAATTTATTTTCACAATAACTTTTAAATTTAAACCTAAATAAATTATTAATTTAAATTAAACTAAATATATTAATAAAAAAAAAAATTAAAATAAATCGAAACTAGTAAATTTTACACTACAAAAGTATTTTGAAATTTGAAACTAATTTAATAATAAAATTATTAAAATAAAACCTCCTAAATCTAAATTTTTTTAATGACTATTTAATTTAAAAAAAAACCTCTTAAATATATATTTTTTTTAATAATTATTTGAACATTGTGAACTATTATTAAATCTATTTTTAATAAGAATCGAAAATTTCTTAAATCTATTTTTTAATTCTTAAATCTATTATAAATTTTTATAAATTTTATTTTCATATATATTAAAATTTTCCAATTTTTTTTTATTCATTACATAAATAATGTAATTTACATACTTGGAAAATGCACGCCAAACACGCCAAACAGAGATCGCGCGGCCGGAAGAAACCAGAAAATTGCACGCCAAACAGAGATCGCGCGGCCGGAAGAAACCAGAAAATTGCATGCCAAACAGAAATCGCGCGGCCGGAAGAAAATTGCACGCCAAACAGAAATCGCGCGGCCGGAAGAAACCAGAAAATTGCACGGGTGAATGCACGCGGATCAGAAAACCCACGCCTGGAAGAGATTAGAAAATGCTCGAAGAGACTAGAAAATCGCACTAGAATCTAGTCTTAGGGAAAGAATCAAGGATGGAAGCTCGTCGCCGGTTGTTCGAGATCAAGCTTCAGAAGAAACGCCTCAGTGCTGCCGTGGAGTAAATTAAGTTGATGATTGATTTATAATAAAAGAATTTGTAGTTTGTCTCGGAGAGTGACCGGAAGTTTTCTCAAGTAATCTAATAGATTACTCCGGTTTGTTAGCAGTTTGGTTTATCATACAAAACCGTGAGTTCGCCCCTCGCGGACCTAAGTCTCAACAAAATCTTTTTTAACCTATCGCTACCTTAACTGCCGCTAAATCTAGGGTTTTTGGCACGCATGTGGGCACCGCTTCCATGTCAGTATTGATGCCGAACCATCCAAGATCCGCATCTCTGCATCTGGATAATGCCGCCTGCAGAAAGGGGGTGACGATCCCAGAACCTTGACGACTTTGTTACATGAGGCTTTTACTAGGTCTCAGGAATGCAAAAGATATGGGTATCAAATACCTTAAGGTCGAAGGTGATGCAGAGCTTGTTGTAAAGCAAGTCAGAGATCAATTCAGATTGAAAGCAGATCGTCTTCGACATTATAGAAATAGGGTGTGGAATGCAATAGATTGGTTCGAAGCATTTGATATCAAGTACATTCCACGTCTAGAAAATAGCAGAGCAGATGCCCTCGCGGTATCAGCTTCACTTTTCATGCCACATTCTGACTTTCGTCAGAATGCGTTTGCCATTGAATTAATATACAGGCCAGCTGTACCCGACAATTGTGATAATTGGCAAGTCTTTAACGATGATAAACACATTAAGGAGTTTCTTGTTATGGGAGATAATTTCAAAGAATTGTTCTTTGAAGGCAGTTCGTCTACTCACAGAGAAGCAGTAACAGAAGCCTCTAATACACCAAAGCTTGCTGAGGACAAAGAAACTTCAGAAGAACCTGATACCAGCATAATCCAGTTGAAAGGAAATAAAATTCCCAAGGGTTTAGTTTCCTTGGAGAATATTTTTGACAGGCACGACAGATATATTCAAGATCAGAGAAACTCAAGCGACAGAACCTCCGCCAAATATCAACAAGTCAATATTGGTACAGTTGACAAGCCTAGGCTTGTTAATTTAGGTACATGTTGCACTGCAGAGGAGAGTGAGAAGTTCATTTCTTTGTTTCAGCAATACCAAGATGTCTTCGCCTGGTCATATGAAGATTTGAAAGTTTTTACACCAAGAGAATTGTCTCACACAATTCCTCTTCAACCTGAAGCGAAGCCCTTCAGGCAAAAGCAACGACACTACAATCCGCGGATTCAAGACACTATCTACGCGGAGATCCAGAAGATGGTGAATGCAAAGATCATCTTTCCAATCCATCATTCCACTTGGGTGTCGAATATAGTTCCTGTGCGCAAGAAGAACGGAGAAATCAGAATTTGCGTTGATTTTAGGAACTTGAATCAATCATCGCTCAAGGATAATTATCCTTTGCCAATCATGGAGCACACCTTACAGACGGTTACCGGTTCAGAGATGCTGTCTTTATTGGACGGTTTTTTTGGTTATAATCAAATAGCGGTAGCTGAGGAAGATCAGTTCAAGACGGCATTCACAACCCCGTGGGGTACATTTGCCTATGAAAGGATGCCCTTCGGCCTCATCAACACCGGTGCTACATTTCAGAGAGCCATGGATTTGGCATTTGGTGATTTGAAGAATAAAGTAATAGTTGTCTATCTAGACGACCTCACTGTTTTCTCGAAGATACGACAAGATCACTTTTCACATCTGGGGAAGGTCTTCGAGAGATGCAGATATCATAAAATATCGTTGAATCCCAAAAAGTCTATCTTCGCGGTGACGGAAGGCAAGTTGCTTGGCCACATCGTCTCCAAGGAGGGCACTCGAATTGACCCAAGCCGGGTCGAAGGTATTAGAAGTTTGTCTCTTCCAACAAGCAGAACAGGGGTACACTCTTTCTTTGGTAAGGTAAATTTCATACGAAGATTTGTACCAGATTTTTCTGAGTTGACTAAAGATATATCTGCTATGATGAAGAAGAAGACAGTTTTCAAGTGGACAGGAGGAGGAAAGAAGGCATTCGCAGCAATAAAAGAAGCCATCAGTCGAGCTCCAGTGCTAGTCCGTCCTAATTTTGAGAAGGAATTTATCCTTTATTGTTATGCATCAGAGCATACTCTGTCTGCCATTCTGACACAAAAGTTAAATGAAGAAACTGAATCTCCCATAGCTTTCATGAGCTGTAGTTTCAAGGACAGCGAATCAAGATACTCTCAGATTGAAAAGAATGCCTATGCGGTGGTTCGAGTTGTAAAGAATTTCAGATTTTATATCCTAAATTCTCACACCGTTGTGTATGTCACAGATCCAGCAGTGAAGAGCGTGTTAACTCAACAGGAGATGGGCTCCAAAAGAGGAAACTGGGTCGCAAAGGTGCAAGAGTATGATTTGGAGATCAAGCCAACCAAACTCGTCCGTGGGAGAGGTCTTTGTCAGTTGATGGCGGAAGATAGTGATAAGAAACTTCAAGCCAAGGGTATACCTGAGATTGAACCTGAAGTTAAAGAAGACCTTCCAATGGTCTTGCTGATCGAGTCTTCAGGAGAATGGTTCACTGAGATATGGTATTACCTAACATACGGTGATTGTCCAAATCACTTGAACAAGCAACAAAGGAGAACGCTTAAGTTGAAAGCGCAGAATTATATAATCATCAGCAATGTTTTGTACAAGCGGGCCCTTGACGGAACATTCTTGTTGTGCGTTACCAAAGATCAACAACGGCGTTTGCTAGAAGCTTTCCATAATCAAGCATGCGGTGGTCACTTTTCTTCAAAGGTGACAGCTTTTAAAATCTTGCAGGCTCAGTTCTTTTGGCCGACTATGTTCTGCGATGCATATGAGTGGGTACATAAATGTCAGTTGTGTCAGCAGTTTGTTGGCAAGGCAAAGTTAGCAGCCGCTCCTCTTAGGCCAGTTGTTATAGATGCTCCATTTCAGCAATGGGGTTTAGATTTTATTGGTCCTATCAACCCACGTTCCAACAAGGGGCATATTTATGTCCTTACAGCCACTGATTATTTCACTAAATGGGTTGAAGCCATTCCTACCAAGCGAGCTACGTCCGAAGTCGTATGTGAGTTCTTAAAGAAAACATTGTCACACGCTTTGGAGTGCCTCGCAAAATTGTGACAGATAATGCAACATGTTTCTCATCTGAGGAGCTAATGGAGTTCTGTTTTGATCACAGCATTACACTATCTCATTCATCAGATTATTACCCCCAGGGTAATGGACAAGCTGAATCATCAAACAAGAATATTGTCACAATCATTCGCAAGTTGGTTGATTCCCGTCAGCGAACTTGGCACAAGAGACTTTATGATGCTCTCTGGGCCGACAGAATTACTCCGAAGAGAGCCATTGGTACCTCACCCTTTATCCTCTTGTATGGTACAGAAGCAATGACACCCATCACATTAGAGTTGTCCGCCTTGCAGTTGGCGACCGCAGTGGAAGATGGAGAGTTCACAGATCCCATTCAGAAGCGTATCATGTACCTGACTAAGCTTCAAGAAGAAAGGGAAGAGGTAGTAGACAGAATCACTCAGCACCAGGAGCGGGTGAAGAAGATTTTTGACAAGAAAGCTCGCCAACGAGATTTCAAGGTTGGAGATCAAGTCCTCTTATGGGATAAGAGACATGAGCCCAAGGGAATGCATGGGAAATTCGATTCCTTGTGACTAGGACCTTTCAAGATTCACGAGCCTGCCGGAGAGAACACCTATATTCTCTCGCGCTTGGATGGAAGTCTCCTCCCTCCACCACACAGCGGGCAGTACCTCAAGCACTTCGTCCCTTCGGGGGTGGAGTAAGTTTTCAAAACGATCTTTGTAAATATTTTTCATTGCTTTTCGTAATGTGTTTCCCCTTTCCGTGATGTTTTCATTATGTTGTATTTCCCCTTTCCGTAACAGTCCTGTCGTGTTTTAGGTGATTAAGAGTCTTGTTTTAGGTGATTAATAGGGAAGTCCAACTTTTAGGTGATTCTTAGGAAGTCCGGTTATAGGTGATTAAGGAATGTCTTGCAAAATAGGTGATTAGGAAATGATGTTGACTCTGATACCCAATGGATAAGGCACTGGTCTAAGCTTAAACTCCAGAGATTCTATGGTTCTCCTATGCCGAAAGTATCCGCCATGGTCCCCAAACAGAGCCAATGTTGTACCCCAAAATTAAAATTTTTTTTACACTTAGACATTTTGAAGAAATGAGTAAAAGTCTTGTCAAATCAGTCAAAAAGGTCAAAATTCGGGTGTGCATGTCTTGCATGAGGGGTTAAAACGCAAAATTTTCAATTTCTGACGATCTGGGTCTGCTAAGAGCAGCTTAACCTACAAAACCGAGATCTCAATTTTTCATCCCTAAATTTTAGGAAAACTGCTATTTTTAGAAATTTTCTAAAATTAGTAACGTTTTCTGGGTTTTTCTGGGTTTCTTTCGAAATGGATACTGGCAAAATTTTCTAAAAAATAATTTTTTTCTAAAAATAGAAAGTTGGTCCGACAGGGTTCGAACTGATTTTGATTGGCTCAAAATGTGTCCGTATCAGGTTGGTGCAGTTAGAATTTTAAAATGATCAGTCTTGCCCTACTGGGTCTATTCTGCTTTTTCAGAAGCATATCTGGAGCTCCGAGGTCATCAATGGAGGTCATCCGACTGCCAGGCGTCAGTTTTAGCATTTAAACTTTCGGCAGAAGGTGAAACGATGAACATGCACGAAGAGCGAGGAAGAAAATTGGAAAGTCATGAAAATTTTCTAACACTGCTGAGATTGGGCGCCCTGTTGAAGAAAGGCGCCCACCTTTTTAGGGCATCAGATGAGTGAATTAGGGTTTGACCTCCAATGGAAGTTGCTCAACTTTCAGTCAGCTTCGCGATGGATATCCCCATCAGAGCATCCGACAATCCAGTCTCCGGCAAATTCGAGTCAAAGTGGAAGATATAGAATGAAGATCTGAAACTCGAAGAAGAAGGTTAAAGAATAAAATTGAAAATTCTTCTAAGTCTGGAGAAACTGGGCGCCCTAGGTGAAGAAAGGCGCCCAACTTTTCAAGGCCTCAAACAGACGAACTTGCAGTCAAGGTTATAACGAGATGTCTTCAGAATGCAACAGGCTTTCCAGTGAGCTATCCAGCACGACAAACGGAGCTCGCAGTCATCAGATTCAAAGGGCTGAATAGAGGGTCAAACGAGAGTTGAAAAGAGAAATCCGAAAGCAAAGGTGAAAAATGTGAAAAATAAACTAACTCTGGTGAAGTTGGGCGCCCCAGCTTGCCAAGGGGCGCCCAAGCTTTTGAAGACCTAAAATCCATTTTTTGGCAAACGTGTCTCCAGAAAACCCCTCCTGAAATCCTCTCAGCTTCGCAACGAATCCAAACTTTCATCAATCTGATGCCCGGAGCTCAAAATTCAACAAGATCGCCCATAGAAGTGAAAGACATGAATAAATTGAAATTTTTTCCAAGTCTGGTAGAAGTGGGCGCCCCAGTTGAGGAAAGGCGCCCAAACTTTAAGGCCTTCAAATGATGGAATTTGCAGAAGTAGCATCCAAGAAGGTCTCACCAAAATCAGTCTGGCTATCCAACGAAATATTCAGACAGTCAGTTGGATCAGCGTTGCTCCCGGAATCGAGGATTCATCAGAAAATCAAAGGGAGAAGGAAGAACTTGGAAATCAGAAAAATGGCTAACACTGAAGAAGTCGAGCGCCCCTAGAAAGAATGTGCACCCTTGAATTCGGAGGTCGAAATGAAGTCTTTCGCCAGAGGTGCCTCCAAAACATCCTTCTCAGTTTGAGTCAGGCTCCGCCGTGAACCACTTAGCTCGTCTGTCGGGTTGATCTGTCAACAAGAAATCGGAGGCGAAGTAACATGTCAAAATAGAGAAAAGTTGAAAATATCAAAATTTTGACTAACACTGGTGAAAATAAGCGCCCCTCTTGGAGAAAGGCGCCCAAAGTTCCATGCTTTAGAAGATTTTTGAAGTTTTTCAAAATTTCAAAATTTGCAAAGAGAGAAGGATGGCGTCCAAATTCAAGGGGCTGAGATTTAGGGTTTTGAAATAAAAGCAAAAAGAAAGCAAAACCTAAATCAAACCCTAAGTCTATTTAACACTTCTTTTCAATGTATTTTTCATTATTTTTACAGGTAGCATCCATAGGAGAAAGTTGGAGCAGCAAGTGTGAAGATTTTTGGTGATTCAAGAATCCATGGTTGCTGGTTTTACATCAGATTTTTCAGACCAGCAAGCATAAACCCTTGCTTTTTCATTTTTTTTGTTCCAGAAGATCACACTTTTCAAGCAGAAGGCCAAGGCTTTCAATTTTTCAGTCATCTGGGTCTTTTTGCCTTAATCTTTTGAAGAATTTTTCAAGAACTTCATCAAGTTGCAGCAAGTGCTTTTATTTTGCATGTCAGTGAAAACCTCAGTGCATTCAAATTTCAACCATCTGGGTCCTTTCAAATCAGTCTTCTGAAGAAAACCCATATCGCAGCTTTTTTCAAAAAAGTTCAAAAACCTAGGGTTGGTTGCTTTTTTCGATCAAACGTCAGGGTTTTTCAAATCTAATCAAAATTTGGATCCATTTCTAATCATAATGCAAGACAAAACCCGGTTAGCTTTTAGGAAAAAATTAAAGTGAGGTTTCTTTGCTTTTTCCAGGCCCAACTAAATTCAAAATTTACTTTTCAACCGAGGGCCGATCACGGGTTGTCTTGCATTGATATTAAAGAACAAAACCCATATCTCGGAAAATTTCTCAAAAATTAAGTCTGTTAGACACAAAATGATATTCTAAAAATAGAAATTGTTCAAAGACTTGTCTGAAACAAGGCGAGTTTACAGTCATTCTTTGAGTTTTCCGAAATGGAGTACACTTCTAATGTTTTCAAGTCCGAATCAGTTCTCTTTCACAATTATATCAAAACAGCTGAGACAGACTTGCATCATGTCAAGCCGGTGTTCGGTCTACATGCCTTGGAGAGAGCAGGCAACACTTCAATCAAGAACCTGGGACGATACGGAGGCTCACCGCGCTTAGCGTCTATTCCTATATCAGTTGAGCCTTGAGTTGCGTGTCGCTTGCATTAACATTACAACCCGGCTACTAGGGAGATCCAGTCAGCAGACGGTAGATTGATTTGCAGTCTAAAGCCTGATATGGTCGAAAGGTGTTTTTCCATTCCCCCGTGGCCTGAAAGCGTAACTCTTTCAAGGGATGAATGCGAAAGGATGTGGAATATGCATAAAGATAAATATAGCAAGAAGATTGCATAGAGATGGATGAAAGAAAAACGTAAAACATTGCCCAAAAGAATGGCCGGGAGAGCGAGGAGAAGTGCAAAATCCAGTTCGGAGATATTGTTCATAGTTGCTGATCGGTTAGGCGGAAGGATAGGCCATATTCCCGATGATAGCCGGCAAAGTTGATAAAGTGGCCAATATGAGGTTGAAAGATTTCACTGAGATCCATTCGCGGAATCTTGAAAGATATTCTTGAAAGCGGTGTTTTCTTTGTTGATAGCATAGATGCTTGGTTTCAGGGACACAATCTTTAACTTCCTAAGCGGATGTAATCGGGCTTTAAAGCAGCTTTCTTTCTATTCTTGGAATAATTCTTATCCATTCTTTGAGAAGGGAAAGAAGATAAGATGTAATAGTTGGCGTTTCGCGCTTTTTCTGCTTTCTAGGGTTTTAAATGTTATCTTCTTTCTAGATTTAGTAATAAAGCTTGCTTGCTGAGCAAGCCCTAGATTGTGAAAGCAAGGAGATTTTAGGGTTCCCTACTCCTCTGCTTGTCTATAAATAAGAGCCTTCGCTCATTTAGTTTTCTTACTTAGTGCTAGTGATGAGAACAAAGCTTGGCTGAGCCTATTGTGCCTTCTATTTATTTGTTGCTCAAGTATTGTTCATTTTGTGTTGTGATAAACAGAGTGTGTTGAGGCCTCTTTGTAACAAAGGGGGTTAGTGAGATTGTTGTTTTCTATTGTGTTAATAATAAGTTTGCAAGCCTCTTTAGCTGCAATTTCTTGTTCAAGGCATGTTAGAAGTGAGCTTTGTTTCAGAGATTTGAGTAATAAAATCATGAGCCTCTTTTGCCTTGGTCCAAAATCTCATATTTCCGTTATCTATATTCTACTTTTATGATCTTTATTTCAGCTTGCAGTGAAGTGTGTAGGTGTTTGTTGAAAGAGATATTATTGAAGTATTTTTGTCAGAAAATCTACCTTGTTAATGAATTTCTAACTTCTCTTGCTCTGCTATTACTTGAGGCTAAGAGCGTCTTTAGTTTAAGTTAATTAAGTAGTTGGAAACTTCTTATCAGAAAATCTACATTGGCGTTTATTGTTTAAAAACTTTGTGCTCTAAGCTGATCAAAAGATAGGCAACTTAGTTTTAGTTTACTTTCTTTCAAACACCATCAGCAAGATGGAGCTTCCCCTTCTAATTTGAAGAAGCGGTTTATGCATTGCACGCCCAGCTGTCGTTTTCAAATCCGCATTCGAGGAGGTCACGAATTTAAGCATGCCGGTTCATTGCCAGAGTAGGGGCCGCGAGGTAAACAACAAAGAAAGCTTAGGCTTTATGTCACCCGGAGTATGACCATCACGAGGCGTCCTCTTGCTCAGTTCAACAGCAGATCTTACACCTCCGATTATCCGGCCGAGTTTCTAGATAATTGAAGGAGGCAAAGAGTGGAGCATCATCAGCGGCTGAGAGTTTCATCTTTGAAGAGGGGAGACGCCGGTGGAAGCGGTGCTGTTATTCTAGACAAAGAGGAAGAGAAAGCCCGATGTGCAGCCAAAAGACCTGTCTTGCCACCACCCGCGTGGGACTAGACAATCCTGGCGTACATAGTCTATACAAGGAGGAGAACAAGAACAAATCCACTCTTCCAAGAAGTTGATCCTTTTCTTCCACATACGCATCCTACAGAAGTTCGAGAGTCATCCAACACAGTTCCTGAGTTCAACGCCGTACCTGTGTCCGAAGAAGAAGAATCCGAAGCGATGGGTGATAACCGCAACAACGATGACAACAACAACCGCAATCGGAGAAGAGGTCCCCCACTACCTTGGGGTGATAATATCGGACCTTTGGCTCTAGGAGCAAATCACGAATTGCCTAAAGGGTCAAGAAAGCATTTTCCACGGTTCCAAGGTGATGGAAGTCAACATCCCGACGATCATCTTTCAGCCTTTTCAACGGCTTGCGCTGTTTTGCATGTAGGTCATGAAGATATTGCTGTTCGTCTCTTTGTTGAGACTCTCGCAGGAGCTGCTGCCGAATGGTTCAATCACTTGGAACCTGGTTGCATAACCAACTGGAATACTATGACTGAAAAGTTTCTTGCGAGATTCAAGCCAACTGAAGATAGCCACCAGTTGTTCGCTCGACTTTCCAATTCAAAGAAGGAGGACAATGAACCAATGAGAGAGTTCGTAGCAAGGTTTAACCGCTTGGTTACTCGTCTTTCATATACACTCAATCCATCGCCTGAGAACTTGTTAAGCAGTTTTGTCAACGCACTTCCATCAGAGATAGCCTTTATCATAAGATCGGCTCACGAGACGGAACTGGGAGAAGCACAACAAGGCGCAATAGAAATTGAAGACAACATGATCACTTCAGGAAAGATCAGAGGAGATGCTATTAGACCTTTGGTTCAAAGTTCCGCTGATCCTTTACTTCAAAGGGTTGCGAACGAAGTAACTATTCTCAAGAGAACAATTGCCACTTCAATAGCGCTCTTGCTCAAGTTGCACCACCACGCTTTGCCGCTTTCCGGCCGACCTTATCAGCCTCAGCAGCCGTATCAGCCGAGGAGAAATAACTTTCAGCCTTACAACAATTACAAGCTGCGAGGGCCACCTCCACCAAGGCAAGTCGCTGACAACACACAAAATGCTGTGTTTTGCTCTTTTCATGATTCCACTGAACATACCGGCGCATCTTGCCCTGAAAATGTCAGAATGAATGAGATAATGGGATACGCCGAAGCTGCACCTGCACCAAATTTCGTTCCAACTCCAAGTTCGAATGTTGTCTTACCTCAATCGGACAACTTCGATGGCGACTCTGCAATGGGCTACTTTGAAAGTGAACCCGATTTTGAAGAACAAGAAGAAGATATTCGTCAGTACTCTCTTGCAGTTAATCCTGAGAATCATACGACTCCTGTGTTCACCAGAGCTCAACATCTGAGGGCACACAAAGAGGAGGAAGAAGAGAGGCTGAAGATATCAAAAGATAAAGAAAAAGTAAAAGAAGTAGCTTCTACTTCAACTATTAAGTCTTTTCAAGAGAACGTGAAAGCAGTTGCTGAAGATTCGTTCTCAGCAAATTTTGATATTGTAGATTCATTGATGAAGAACAAAGTGCAGATTTCTCAGTTAGAGTATCTCCAAGACCATCCAGAGCAAGTGGACCGACTTCTCAAATTCGTGAAGAAGGGACCTACCAAGCGGCCCACGTTGCTCGAATCATCCGTTCCGGCGGAAGACAAGCCCAAGCCCTTCTATATTTCTCTATATATAGGAGGTTACAAATTGAGCAATTGTATCATCGATTCTGGAGCTTCAGACAACGTCATGCCTCTGCGAGTAATGAATGCTCTAGGACTTTCGTGCACCAAGACAAAGGACAAATGTTACTCACTGGAGTCCAAGTTAGTGCCATTAGTCGGTCAATTGAAAGATGCTCAAGTAAGATTGGCGGCTTGTCCTGAAAAGAAAATCATGATGACCATCCTAGTAGCTGACATTCCAGCAAGTTACGGGATGCTATTAAGCAGAAGCTTTTGCAAGGACCTCGGTGGAGAGATTCAAATGGATTGGTCTTCTGCAAATATTCCATTAAAGAAAGGAACTTTCAAGCCGGAACCAGAAACCAAATCTCGATTTGCGGTCGTGAAGTCTCAAGATCCTCAAGCTCAAGTTCTGTATCAAGAAACGGGTCTTGGTACTTATGCCATGCTGTCAGAGATTCCTGAAGAAAGTCGAGATCGCGTGCATCGTAGAGAAATCAGCAGAAGATCCTAACCTGTGGACTTTGCAGTTCGATGGGAGTTGTTCCACTGCTGGTTCGGGAGCGGGAGTTGTGATAATGTCTCTTGAAGGACAATTGTATCCTTTTGCATACCGCTTGCAATTTGAATGTACAAATAATACGGCGGACAAGGTTGCATGGACACGGATACGGGTACGGGTACGGGTACGGTATCGGATACGGATACGGCAGTTTTTCAAGACCTCTCAAATGGATACGGCAGGATACGACATTCATAAAAAACACACATACAAAAATATATATAACACAATTTTTCTAAATTTTTAGAGAATTTTATCATTACTTTGTAGCAATATAGACATAATTGCTAAATATTTCAAAATTCAAATACATTGATAGTTTATATATTATATTTAAATGTTTATATTTAAATATAATTTTATTATTAAAACAAAATTCAAATACATTGGTAGTTTGATACAATCACATGCTATCAAAAATATGATCACTGTTCTTCTGAAATTGGAGTTCTAAATCATCAAGATTCTCTGAAGAGTTATGATAGTTGGATTGAGTACGACCACCAACTAGATTCTCAGAACCAAATGAAGATCCACTAGTGGACCCTCCTACTATGTCAGAATTCTCAACAATAGGATTGAGATGTGTTAATGCATTTATGGATGCATCAATGTCACTCATCTCAGGCTCGACATCCCAAAGTCTACTAGGTCCCTTCATGTAGTCTGTGGAGGAATGTGACAAGAGACGAAGATTAGAATGAATATATACAAGGTCCTCTGCTTTACTAGCTGCCAATCTGTTTCGTTTCACTGAATGGATGAAACCATACGTGCTCCAATTCCTCTCAGATGCAGAAGAACTTGAAACCTATGAAAAAAGTATTATATCATTATAAGTTGCAAAGACATGCAATAAAATAAAATAAAAAGTAAGTAATAATTTAAATTAAATCATAATTCATATAATATTAAACCTGCGATAGAAGTCTGATAGCCAACTTTTGCAAATGTTTAGCCATGGCACCATGAAAGTTCCACCACTTGATAGGATCCATGTCCTTTTTATCTGCCATTGCTTCAACATCTGCATATGTTCCATCAGAGGATGCAAAAGTCCCAAACTCATCTCGAAGCTCCGCTGCAACTCTAGGATCTGTAAACATTTTTTTGAAGGCTTTCTTATATCCGTCAACTACCTCAACATCCATATTCGGTGCTGTCCTATTTGGCAATGCCAACATGTCAACATGGTAGTACTTGGGGTTCAATGCGTATGCCAAAAGTTGCAAAGGAGTTGTCATTTTATCCCATCTCTTCTTGATTACCTCATATATCTGTTTATAGAAAAAATCAGTTGGATCTTGCTCTTTTGCTATAATAATGTCTCTAACCTGCTCCACCATTGTATCTATGCAATCATAGATGTCACCCAAAACTGGCTTATCAGTGTCACAACGGCGAATGAGACTGTAGATTGGTTCAGTAAAAGAGAGCAAGTAGTCAACTTGAGCCCACCAATCATCATCAAGAATTAGAGTTCTAATGTTATTTGCTCTATCTGTTTGTGATTGCCTCCAAACCACCCAAATATCACTAATCACCATACTTTTCAAGGCTTGCTTCACATCCACAAGCCTTTTAAGAACAATGTAGTGCGTGGCAAAACGAGTCTCAACCACCTTCAATTGAAAAATAAAATTTTAAAAACATAATAAATTTTAAATATATCAAAAAATGATAAAATTTTAATATTTTTTATACAAAAGAAAACTTACCTTTAGCAACTCCAACTTGGCAAATTGTCGATAGATGGCCTGTGACATGTGATGATTACAAATAAACATTTGCATTTCTTTAGCTTCTTCATAAATTTTTTGTATCCATTGAACTTTGCCAATTTTTTGTAGCATTAAGTTCAAAGAATGAACTGCACAAGGAGTCCACCAGATGTTTGGAAATCTTGCTTCCACAACCAACCCTGCTGCTCTACATACTTTTGCATTATCTGTGATCACTTGAACAACATTTTCTGGCCCCACAGACTCAATTGCTTCAATTAGAATATTGGCAATAAATTGGGTGTCCTTTTCATCAGCCTTGCATTCCACAGCTTTCAAAAACATTGCCCCCTTTGGACTCATTGCAATCACATTGATTAGTGGCCTATTTCTAGCATCCTTCCATCCATCACAAATGATAGAAACACCTGATATTTTCCATGAAGCTCGAATCAGCTGCAATTGTCTGTCAATAATATCTCTTTCTTTTGACAAAAGGGTGGTACGAACTTTTTCATACCCTGGACCTTTGTATCCTTTTGGTGCCTCATTAACTGATCTGATCATCTCCTGCCAATATGGAGAACACACCACATTAAATGAAATCCCATTTGCATACAAGCAACGAGCAACATTTTGATCTGTATCCTCTCGACTCTACAAATTAAATGCTTTTTCCAGAGGTCCTAAATTGCTCCTTTTGTGACCTATAGATGTTCCTGAAGCTGATTCTGAATGCAAAGGGGGTTTATTTTGACTTAGAATTGTCCTTTGTTTTGATGCTTGAAAACGATTATCAGCTTCACCTTGTTCTTTTTGATATTTTGCAATTTTGTCATCTGACAATCCCTTCCCTTTACGACCATCAACATTTGGACCTGGACATACAGCACACCCTGTACCTCCTATGTGGCAAAGATGCCCGCGAACCCTAGTATAAGAACCTTTGTAATCATTTTGACACTCATGGCATATCCATTTATAACCTCCACCACCTTGAATTTTTTCCACAATGGTCACATATTTCCAAAGTGGAGATTTAGGGTCTGGTTTGATCCACTTGTCATTGTTCTCTGATGTTCCGTCATTGGATGACGATGATGCCATTATTAATATCCTGCAATAACTAATTTTTTAATAAAATTATAAAACATAAATACTATAAATTGAATATAAAACAAAATTTATTCAATAAAATTGATTTAAATATCTATTTTTAGTATCTAATAAGTTATAATATATATTTAATTTTTAAATTTTACTATCTTTAAATTTAACTTTTTAAAAATATACAAACTATGAATCTAAATTTATTTTCACAATAACTTTTAAATTTAAACCTAAATAAATTATTAATTTAAATTAAACTAAATATATTAATAAAAAAAAAAATTAAAATAAATCGAAACTAGTAAATTTTACACTACAAAAGTATTTTGAAATTTGAAACTAATTTAATAATAAAATTATTAAAATAAAACCTCCTAAATCTAAATTTTTTTAATGACTATTTAATTTAAAAAAAAACCTCTTAAATATATATTTTTTTTAATAATTATTTGAACATTGTGAACTATTATTAAATCTATTTTTAATAAGAATCGAAAATTTCTTAAATCTATTTTTTAATTCTTAAATCTATTATAAATTTTTATAAATTTTATTTTCATATATATTAAAATTTTCCAATTTTTTTTTATTCATTACATAAATAATGTAATTTACATACTTGGAAAATGCACGCCAAACACGCCAAACAGAGATCGCGCGGCCGGAAGAAACCAGAAAATTGCACGCCAAACAGAGATCGCGCGGCCGGAAGAAACCAGAAAATTGCATGCCAAACAGAAATCGCGCGGCCGGAAGAAAATTGCACGCCAAACAGAAATCGCGCGGCCGGAAGAAACCAGAAAATTGCACGGGTGAATGCACGCGGATCAGAAAACCCACGCCTGGAAGAGATTAGAAAATGCTCGAAGAGACTAGAAAATCGCACTAGAATCTAGTCTTAGGGAAAGAATCAAGGATGGAAGCTCGTCGCCGGTTGTTCGAGATCAAGCTTCAGAAGAAACGCCTCAGTGCTGCCGTGGAGTAAATTAAGTTGATGATTGATTTATAATAAAAGAATTTGTAGTTTGT
>VDFB02171622.1:0-24968 GCA_007258455.2 Sequoia sempervirens
AAATTAACTAAAAATAAAATTCAATAAAAAATTACAAAAAAATATTGAGAACAAGATTTGAAGTGAGTCACAAATATTTTCCCAAAAGGATTTAGAAAAATACGATAATTTAGGTCAAAATATGGATGTTGTACACATGCATGGTATGGTATATAAAAAAGTGATTTTTAAACAATGGTTTTTAGAAACACCTATTGAAACTCAATTTGTACAATCTGGGAATTGAAATAAATTGCATATTTGAAAAATAGACTCTAAGTACTACATTTTATGATTAGTGACTTTTTTGAAGATTCCATCTCCAAGTGCTTCAAATTTTAAGGTCAAATGTGTCAAATTCTAAAAATCAGGAAAAACACTTCCACTTTTTGGCCAAAAAGTGGACTCAACTTCTTGCCAACACCCAATTGGTGCCTAGGATTAGGGAAAAGGATGGGACCCACATTGTAGGATGGGATGCATTGACATTCATTTTCTAGCTCAAATGCACTAAAATGGTAGGTGTTAGTGAATAGGTAATATGAAGATGTATGTAGTAGCTTCGTATTTTCTTTCTATATTGCTAGTTGGTCATTGTGTGTCACTCACTCATTTTGTACTTGTGTAAGTGGCTTCAAATTTTGTGCATGTTGTTACATTTATGCCCTTGCTAATGATGATATCAAATAGTATGTGATGCTTGATTTTCATCATAGATGGTGATGGATTGAGAAAAGGATGAGACCCATGGTGTAGTATTGGATGCATTGACATTCCTTTTCCATATGGGATTTACTTATGAGCTTATGAGATTGTGAGCTAGGGTAAAAACACAAAGCTATGTGACACTTTCAGCCAACTAAATGGTTTCGAGCAAAACAATTTCACTTGAAACCACTTCCAGCCTATACAATTTCAAGCAAAACTGTTTCGCTCAAAACTAAAAAATAAAAAATTTCCTTTTCAAAATTTGAAATGCGACAATTTGTGTATTTTTTCAAGTGAAATATTTTTGGTCAAAAGTGTTTCGAGTGAAACCATTTTGACCAAAATTGTCTGTGTGGCTGCCTATGTGACATCTTAACCCCTCTTTTGGGGAAAATTTGTAGTGCCTCCTATGTTATTGTACTTCTGTGATACTTTTGTGTGTGATTGATGCCGTTCAGATACTGTTTATGTTTGATTCATACTCGAGACTATATTGGTGACTATTTAATCATGTTGTTTGGTTGGCTGACAATTTTTCTTACTGGGCTTGGTTGTTTATGATGTTTCTATGTGCGTGATCATCGCAAAAAATAGGCCCTTAAATGGCAAAAATTCAAAAATCAGTTGTTAGGCAACTTGACGTGAACATTTGTAAACAAGTTATCTATATTATTTCCAAAAATATGTAAGAATAGAATTTTTGTGGCAAAATTGAAATGTAGTTTCTAAAAATGTTAGTTTATTTAAAAATAAATAAAATCTATTTGGTGAAAATCACCCCCAATGCAAGTACTTAGCCTTCAGAAAAAATAAGAAGTAGGTAACAGTCTCGACCAATCTCTAAACTTTCATAATAAAATGATAATATGCCTTTTTTTGTAAGATTTTATATATATAAGTAGAGGACTCATGTCCGGATGTGATGCATATTTTTTTTGTAATTTTTTCCGGCAAATAAATTAATTATGAATTTTTTATTACAAATTTTAGAAAATATAAAACTGCCCTGTCTGACTAATCTTTAATCCTACTATCAAAAATTCATGAAATTTGACTTTTCTTTTAAATCCCATATAGTATGTGAAGCACATAGAATGTGACGCAATGTTTGATTCAAAAAATATGATACCGCTTGAAAGTTATAGATGTTTTTCAATCAACCTATCGATAAAGATTCTGAAGTCAGAATTTAATAGAAAATGAATAATACTCATTTATTAAATTCAAATTAAATCATAATTTATATATTTTGGAAAATGAGAATCTCCCTTTAAAACCTTTTCATTTCATTAATTTTGGGTGATAAAATGCTTAGCCACATACCCTCATATGAGCTGCTACTTTTTACGCACCATGATCCCGCCAGACATAATACTTTTGATATGTGGACATATGTGTTTGATGTTATGTTTATGTAGCTATGTACTTATCGTTTAATGATGATGTTGTTTTGATTGAGGTTTGGGTGAGAGGGACGGTGTTGCATCACTCATCTGTGAGCGCCTTGCCACACTGCAATTCTCTCTCACGGTGTGTATGGCATCAACTATATATGTTGTTTCGACACTTATTTTTATGCAGGATTGCAGGTACCCAAGCCTCGATTCCACCTGCATTGGCAGGACAAGGTGAGCCTCATAAATTCCCAATGGGTATGAAATTGAAAATGGATTTGACAAGAAAGCATCCATGTCCGCATCTGTCACCTTGTCATTGTTTGACAACGTTGTCCGTCAGTACCCATCTTGTTTGGTATCATTTTGTTCATGTCGTTCATTTTAATTATTCATTTATCATTGTTCTATTTGGTTGTTGTCCGTCTTCGTTCAAGCATTGCTTTGGGCTTCGTAGCTCATTTTTGCAATACTGATTTAATTAAAGTAATAAATTAAATTATTAAATTTCTTAGAGAATTCTAATAATTAAAATATTAAATTAATCTATGGGTTGCAACAATTTGATAAATTATACTAATGTTTTATTATGACAAAAATATAAATAAAAACACAAAATTGTAATTTTAAAATTTAGGTTATTTTAAAATTATAATTATAGTGGATTGATAATCCACATATTAATAAATTTTATGTTTAAATTAAAATTAATTGTTGAAAGGAATGTAATAAAATAATACATTGAAATATAAACAAAATAAATAAATATATAATTACATAATTAAAAGTTTCACCATTAAGAGATTTATTTAAATTAAATAAACATGACATAATTTCAACGGTTAAAATATTCAATTAAGAATGAAATTCTTTTTTTCCGACAATCAACCTTAGTGTGGGTAGATTTCTAAATCCTTTAAACGGGGGAATTTTCGTCCAAGTGGTAAAACGAAGCAAAATAAATGTGACGGGTGTTAAATTGAAAATTGTGTTTTTTTGCCACCTATTTTCTTTGTTTTATCGAGAAAGGAATTAAATTTGCCTTAATTTATTTGGTTAATTCGGTGAAACGGAGACGGGGAGGGGGGGGAACATCATTCAGAAGACATCATTGGGAGTTTTTTTGGGAGGAGATCATCCAGAGAAGAAAGAAAAGATTGGGGAAAACTCAGTAAAATCCACCCTGATAAAAAGGGGAAAGAAATTCACCTTCTCGCCAATTCCATTAGAGGTTGGTGGTGTTATTTAAAAAAAAAAAAAAAAAAAAACTCATATTTGATTTGAATGTTTACTTATATTTTGCGAAATTTGTGCCTGTAATTTGTATCCTTCTTTAATTGTCCGCATATACCACTGGTATTTCCTTTTATTTGGGTGTGAGAACATGGTCATTATGTAACAGATGCACTCTCCATTAATGACCAACGTTAGATCAAACCTCATATTTTTACCTACTCTTATTCCTATATCCTCCTACTTGCATCAAATTAACAAACAAGGTGCTCACAATTCAATTAATCCTTCATATAGCTCACAACTCTCCCAAACTGCTTGTATAAAAATGGAAACAAGTATATTTAATGGCCTTCTTGATTCCGTTGGCAACCTCTCATATTTGTAGTACTTGAAATTAGAATGTTGTAGAGGTTTAAATAATCTTGTTGTTTCCATTGTCAACCTGTCTCATCTGGAACACTTGAACATAATAGAAAGTTTAAAGGTTCAAATAATCTCCTTGATTCTTCTGTACCAACTTTTGTCTGCACATTGAATTAATTTTACCTCAACTTTGGGGGTTTTTCCCTACAAGTTAAAGTAGCTTGTGTCTGTGTGCATTCCCTACTCTCCTATTTTATTTGCTTGTTTTTTTTTTTAGTGGCCTTCCTTGCAAAATCCATTTTGTGCATATCCTGCAACCTGCGCAGCCCATGAGACGCAAATCCTTTGAGGAATTCTGTTGAACAATTCGCATGCCTTGTTTATGGCAACCTGTCACAACAGCCACACTTGAACATAGAAGACTGTAGGGTTGTAAATATCCTTCCTGATTCCATTCACAGCCTGTCATATCTGCAGTACTTGAAATTAGAATGTTGTAGAGGTTTAAATAATATCATTGATTCCATTGTCAATCTGTCTCAGCTGCAACGCCTGAACATAATAGGGAGTTTAAAGGTTTAAATAACCCTTGATTCTGCTGGAAACTATCGCAATTGCTGCACTTGAAAATAAAATATTAAACTAGATTTTAATTTTGTGCTTCGTTAATTCAGAGATTTGAATCGTTCTATATCTGGCCACGTCTGCCTAGCCTGTTCCTCAAGCGGTGCCTTGGAATATTCTTTGCCTGTGTGAAATTTTCCTTTTTTGAACATTTCAAATTCATCCTTCCTTCATTAAGTTATGTGTTTGGCTTTCAGATATTGGGTGTTCATTATTGCTGAATTTGCTTTAAGATATGGGCATTTGTAATTTTGTAACCATTGAGGGCCTGTATAAGTACCTATTAAACATTCAATGTCATAGCTGTAAAATGATGTTTGTATGTGTATTGATATATATTTGTGTGTGCGATAGTATTTGTGTTTGCTATTTGACCATTTGATTCATTATGTAGAAATAGCAATGTAGTTTATATTAATTATGAATATATAAATTCAGGTGTCAGTATATAGGTGTATATTTAGTGGTGTATACGTGTGTGGTTAAAGTTCCCTTATACTGCTTAATTTAAAACCGCAGAATGTTAGTTAATTATATTGGTGTAAAACTCTATATTTGTTTATATATATATATAACTATGTTCAAATATACATATATATTATGATTGAGTAAATATGTCATATAGTATCTTTCATATTACAAATGGAAAAGAATCCAACAAGTTACGTGTTTTCACTTGAGTTAAAATTTGAAGATGCTGAATTAGTAAACATATGTTAACTTCAATTGTGGTTTTAGGAATTAGTGAAAATTAAGTTGGAAGAGTTAATATATATATTTAAAATCAATTGATGTTGATAAGTATAGTTAAATTAGATTTATTTTCTTTTAAATTGTATTTAAAATTAGATATATTTTTGAACGTATCTAAAATCAGATTTATTCTCTAGTGCATTTAAAATTAAATTTATTTTCAAGTGCATTTAGAATTAAAAATTAGATTTAATTACTAGTTATTTAAAATTAAAATTATTTACAAATTCCTCTAATCTTAGATTTGTGATTTGCGTATAAATCGTCTAAGTTGGATTTGAATTATATTTATTTAGTTTGAAGCTAACAAATGCAAATGTTATATTTTGATTAAATTTATTTATTGAAGTATACTAGTATGCTTCATTTTAACTAAATTTATTATTTTGAAGTAATAAATGCATAGGATATATTTTGATTAAATTTATTTATTTGAAGTAAACCAATATACTAATTTTTAATTAAATTTATTATTTTGAAATCACAAATATATATGTTTCATTTGTAATGTTAATTATTTTGAAGTAAATAAAGGTTTAAGTTAGGAATCTTAAATTAGGAAAAATTTGAAGGTTTACATACTGTAGGGTTTCATAGTGCTTATCTAATTAAAAGATTTTATGGTGGAAATGCATTTAGTTATAGTTAATTATTTAATTATTCTCTACATTATCTTTAGAAGGATTGGATTGTGTCTACATTTAAGTGAATGGACATTTATAATTTATCTTGAACATGTTAGATAGTTATTTATTTATTCTGAATACTCTTTGAAATTGATTCTTTATGCATATTAGTGGTTCCATGATTGATCATATTTTCCTCTTGTTTTATTTCGCCTTTGAGGTAATTTTTATGTCTAGACATGTTTTGGATATGTTGGGAACCCGTAATGCTTAAGTTACTCTCTTTTGGATGGTCATAGTTGTTAGGTTTCTAGAGGCGATGGGAAACCCATTTTGTGTTGAATTTTCCCATGTTTAAACCTTTGTGTTTCCATTGATCGTATTCCTATTTTAAGCTCTCACGGGTGTACTATGTTCTATGATTTGTTTTGCCTTAGTAATGACTATGAGCGAGATGGTTCATGCCTCAAACACACTTTCGTTTTGTGAATTTTTATGCTTGATACACCCCTTGTTGTTATTTTGTTTCAGAACTATAGGGGAGGGTGGCTTTTCATGGGGACCGACACATAAAGGGGCAGTCAAAATAACCCATGGAAGAGTTGGTTAAACAAGTGAAAACCTAATAAAATAAGCTAGTTGGTTTGGTTAGTAATGCATTAATTAAGATAGTAAGATACCTCGTCCATGCCGTTAGTGCTTCTGCAGACTAAGGGTGGGATGAGAAGGCCGTGGTTGGAAAGATCGCTACCTCATCCTCATGAGAGCCTAGTGGTCCCACACGTGTCACCCTATGGGGCCGATGCCTAGTAAGAGGCAGTTAGGATAACCATAGATGGGAGTTGACGCGTATTGAGAGGTAGTCAGGATAACCCATGATAGGACCGTGTGATGACACTCTCCCATAGTATCCCTTGCTTTTCCTTTGTTTTCCTTTAGAAGTAGTCACCTTGTAAGTGGTCATTGAGATTGTTGTATGTTATGTTTTGGTTGCCCTTGTGATTTGGTCTTGTGATTGTTCTGCTTGTTTGTCCTTGTTGTGGGTCCTTTCTTGTCATCTCCTAGCACGGGGGGTGGACCTTCGGGTCCACGTGGTCGGGTGGAACATGCTATGCACCCCATTGGGTTCCCAAGTTGTGTTCATGAGGCAGAAGTAGATGTATAGTTCAAGAGCTTCACTTGGTTGAAGATTGTTCCACATGTTGTAACATTATTCTTCATTGTTGTATCATTCTTGTACTCAATATACTCTTCCCGTTGATATAAGGGAAGCACTATGTAATGTACTATTGTATCTATGATGTGTTGTATCTATGAAAATATGCTCCACAATTGTATCATGACACGATGAATTGATTCATAATAAAATGTTATATCATTTTCCTTTCCATTGCTCATGGATGATTATATGTTATCATTATGTAATCTTGGTTTTCATTCATTTTTCATTTTGATCAAAGTTTAGAGTTCGTAATGACCGTCCCATGTACCCCAGAGGACGTAGATGACTTTGTAAATACATATTTGTTTTTCATGTAGTGTATGCACATATTCACCTTATGCAATGTTTCGCCTTCAAAAAAAAAAATTGTACGACACTGTTTTGTTGTTCTTTGGGGTTCACACGGCAGGGTGTTACAAAATTTAGAAAACTTCAACTTCAACTCTAAATTTCTCCAACTAGGGGTAATTTCATAAAAATCTAAAAATACCTTTTTTTTGAGCTTAGAGTCTCAAATCCTTTTTTTTTTATATTTTGATTTGTTTTATTATAATTTTTTAAATTTACTATAAGTAAGTTTTTATAATCAAACATGAGGCCGACTAGAAATTTAAAAATATATATTAAAACATATTAAAATAAAAATAAAAATATATGGTGCACTAGAGGAAAGAATCCTCTTCAAAATGTTATAATTTGTTTTTATTAACTGATAAAAAAATAGGCAAAAGTTGACGTCCCATGAAAACTGACATTTTGGTGAAGTATCACTTTAAAATGTAATTATGAAAAAAATATTCATCATTTTTTTTTTCCATGCACGCTAGATATTGAATTACCTATTTGTGAAAAAATTTAGGGAGAAACAAATATTTGCTCCTTTTTTTGTGATGTCCCATCAACCTTTTGTTTTCTGAAATTTTCAACAATTTAAATTTTGCTCTTAATAAAAAAAAAAAAAAACAATTTACAATACTTATACAATTCTTCAAGAGTTTTATATTTTATTAGTTTATGTCATTTTGAAATTCAAAACATAAAGGCAACTTTTTTTTGACCAAAGTTGATTTTTTTTTATTTGTGTTGGCCATTTCCTTTAAAAAGTGTGACACATGTTTGTACTTTTATCCAATAGATAGTCAAATGATGTATGTAGTAAGTTACATCCACTTCCATTTTACTAGTTGATCTTTATGTGAACATGCTATTTTTAAGTTATTCACATTATGTTTGTGATGGGTACATTAGCGAGTTGCACTCTGTATATGTGAATCATTCTCACTGTTTATGTATGGCATATGTCTAATCTAGTCATTCTTTGTATTTGTGATGCGTGTATGAGCTAGTCACCCTATGTATAATGAGGTATACTTGATCCAATCATTGTGTGATCATGGAATGATGGAATGATATAGTCCCTATATGGTTTTGTGTGTGTTTGTACACTATTGCAATATGGATCCAACACTTTATTGGAATGTGTTTGTTATCATTTTATTATAATTGGACTAATTTGAAAGCATAAACTTAATTAGTAGTCATGCTTTGAAAGTGAGATTGAATAGATATGATATAAGAGGAGAGGATAAATTCTCTATCATTGGTTTGTGAACTACAAAAGCTTTGATTTCCAAAAGGGATATGTAGGTAGGGTCATCACAAATGAACCCTTGAGGTTTAGGTTTGGGTCTAAGAATGATCTTGACATTGAGATCCTATCACTTTCTAGTGTAAGCATATGAGTGGTGGCGTGGATTCCTCACCAAGATTGTGGTTGGAGAAGTTATGAAGTCAACACTTCTTGATTAGATAAAAGATGCTTGGTTGATTATGTTGGTAATTTTTATTGAAAATAGTAGTAATGATTGAGAGGTGGTTGCTACATTGGCATCAAGGCATGGTTCAAATGTTGGACCTATGAAGCTCACTAGACTTTGGATAAAGTAGACTATTTTGCATTACAATCTTAGTATAACTAAGTTGGTTACTCAGTATGATTGAAGTTGCCTTGAATTTCTTAAATGGATTTTTAAACTCATGAGAATGGTTGGATTTTTTTTACACCTTGTTATATGGTGACTTTCATTGCATATTTAGGACTGTCAAGAATCCATCTCATGGTATAGGCATGAATCACTATAAACTCAAAATGCAAACAACTTGAAGATGTTTGTTTACATATTGATTTGATTGTGGGCATAGGAATTAAGTTGAAATTGATGAAAGTAATTTTAATATATGGTTTACTTGACTATGAAGAGTGGTCATTGATGCATGGTACTTTGGTACATTGAAAAGATTAATAGCTAAAGGTGTGTACTCAATCACATAAGTACAAAATTATATTAATAAAAAATGATGCACTAATTGAAAATAGGATCAAGCAAAAAGGAAAACTCAAGGGTATATTTCAATATGCACTCTTTTAATCTTGTAAAACCGTTTCAAATTGGTCAAACTAAGGGAAAAAAGACCACTTAAGAGGTGAGGATAATGTGTTCAAAAGCCGATAATTTGGCTGGTAACCCAACATTTAAGTGAAATTTGAATATAAAAACTAAAAACCAAGGCCCTTAGAGATTGAAACTTTAATTGAATAAAACTATAAATGGTAGGGATGAATCTATTAAAAAAGGAAAAGAGAAAAGGTAAAAATCTAATAAGCTGAGACAACTTATTTCAAGGGAGGATATCACATTCCCCATGTCAATGAAGTGGCTGACCGAGGGAAAAATAAATAATTAAATTAAATTAAATTGTCATTCAAAGAGAAGAAGAGGAGATTACACATTTAATAAGGGAATGGTGACCAAGGTTGAAGAAGGTGTTGTGCCATTAATGAGGCATGGTGCACTGAACATTTTCATCTAGTTTTCATGTGAAAAGGGGGACAAAAAGTTGGCATGCAAAAGAAGAGAGTGTGGATGTCCATTAATGTATTTGGCAAGTGTAAATGCCAAACTCCACAACTATTGACTACATTGTAGGATTTTCTAGATCATTTTGAGTCTGACAATTTTTGACTTGCTTGCCATTACCTTAGTGTTGATATTGACCAAGAGAGGAAGTTTCTGCTTTTGGTCCCAAGGCAAGCCTTTTGGCATTGAATTGGATAATATGAAATGATATGACCCCTATTTTTTGGCATTGAATTGGATAATATGAAATGATATGACCCCTATTTGAACTTGTATGTTTGTACACTAATTTTTAGTATGGAAGCAACCCTTGATGGCAAATTCT
Source organism: Sequoia sempervirens (assembly GCA_007258455.2). Taxonomy (NCBI): domain Eukaryota; kingdom Viridiplantae; phylum Streptophyta; class Pinopsida; order Cupressales; family Cupressaceae; genus Sequoia; species Sequoia sempervirens. The sequence continues at coordinate 10,149 of VDFB02171622.1, forward strand.
TATCATTCTATTATAATTGGACTAAGTTAATAGCTTATGCTTAATGAATAGTCATGGTTTAAAGGAGAGATCAAATATCTCATACAAGAGGAGAGAATGAACTCCCTATAACATTGGTCTATGAACTATGAAGCCTCTAATTTTTCAAAGGGGATATGTAGGCATGGTCATCACGAATGAACCCTCAAGGTTTAGTTCTCGGTCTAGGGATGACCCAACACTTTGAAGCTTACCACATTTATTCTAAGTATAAGTGATAGCGTAGAGTTGTCACCACCACTCATTATGTACATCCTCAAGTTAAAACTTTAGGATCTCAAATTCACATATTCTCATTATTATTTTGCACCATGGTATGGAGTCACTAGTTATTGAAGTCTTGGATCTTAGTTAGTGCATGTGTGTCGTGGATTATGAGTCTATTTTGATCTCCTAAAGAATATATAATTGTAAATTTAGAACATAGAGCCAAAGAGGGAGGCTTGTCTTATTCTTGGGATATTGTAACAATTTCTAAATGTAGAACCACAATGTGTATATATTTGCATCCTTGAGATTGATTGTAATTAATTATCACTCTTGGAGTTATAATATCTTATAATATTTTGATATCATTATATTTTTTATATTTGAACTATCCTCCAATTTTTGGCTAGTGCAACATGTAATTATTTATTCTCAATCAATAAATATGGGATCTACATTCCTTCATTTTTTTCTCCAAGTTCTTTATATCACTAACTATAATTTTTTCTAAGATGCTTGGTTGGACAACTCTTCATTAGGTTCTTAAGCCCTACTTTAGAACAATTTCACTCTACCATGCTTTCTTGGGGCGTGATCATGACCTCATCCCTTACATGCACAATCCCTTTTTGAATAAGCATATACTTTCTTAGGTATGATCGTGACCTCATCCCTCTTTGACTAAGCATCAAGAACTAAAGGGTATCCTCTCCACTAAATTCACCTAAGGAAATTAACTTGACCTCATTCCTCATGTTGTTAGGCCAATACACTTAATAATATTTGATCCCTAGCAAATTCTTTATGATCAAGAAAATTTACCAATAGACTAAGGGATTATAATTTTTCTACACAATTATTCTAGAAGAACTTTCAAGTACTATTATGGATTGTAGAAATATCGTATCTACTAAAGTAGTTTATTTTGAAATACAAATTGAAACCCAAACTCAAACTTATTCAATATTCCCTATGTTTAATTTTTCTTCTTCATTTTGGTCTTGAATTTAGAAATGTAGTGAACCTCAACACACTCCTCAACCACTATACCTCATTTAAGTACCCCTATAAAATTGGTTAGACTAAATTCAAAATTTATATAAATTTTATTTTATTATGCTAATAAGCACCCCCTTATGCAAGAAGGCCTTGGCTACATGTACAACTATAGGTAGGGTGATCAATAATGGAGCCACATAGAAATTTTGGGTGGACTTGTGGAATTCATACCCACCCTTATCCAAATTACCATATATTGTTGTTGTTCGGGACTAATTACCGTACTTTTCAAATGTACGGGTGAAGGATTTCTTAATGTCTTCATCTGAGTGAGGGTCATGGAACCTGCAAGAATTTGATAAACTGACAATCCCAATAACCAACAAAAACAAGTTACTTTAAGAACTCGGGAAGCGCAACGTTGTGCCAAACACTAAAGACGACACTATCATATGGACCGGTTTGAAGAGTGGAGGTTACTCAGTGAAGATGGGCTATAAAATCTAGATAGAACTTGAGCGAGTTGTGGATTGGATTGGGCAGATCCCACAACAGGGAGAACATTCCGATTTCATGTTTGAAAAGATGGCATTCACGAGGTTAAGCTCACGAGAAATAAGCTTACAGGAACTTTGTATGGCCTTTGATTGTAGTCTGCCAGTTTTTTACGATTACTTTGAAATGTTAATGAGCTCCTCTCACGACATCAATCTTCATCGCATAAATGGGCTATCAGACCAAGCTTGATATAGAAAGTACTATGCTTAAGGATTTCGTAGGATTTCTATATAAGATGCGATCACGTCGAGAATTTCAATCACCTCAAAGTCGCTCAATCAATCTTTAAAAGGCCATGTCTCAACAAGAAATGCATCTTAGAATACAGGTCTCTGGAATTGTCCGCCCTTGCGATGGTGCAGGTCTCTTTAATTCTATTTGTTAGCACCAATCTTGTGAATGAGATCGTATTATTTAGACATAGAGAAGCATAGGAGACAATATTTAGATTTCTCTAAGAATCTCTAGAGCTCCATCCCTCCTAGAAAGCTACAGATTACTTCAAAATCTTCTCCGTGCTATTATTGAGAAGCTATGGTTGAGCATATCCTGGGATTGGTATACATTCTTTAGAAACTCCATTTTGAGAGGATAGTCGTTCTTAAGGTTGAGGATCAAGATTTGTGGATTGATAGTGAAATAATCTCAAATCTTTAAACAAATTGATCTTAGGTTCCAATTTTCTTTCTGCACTTAAAGTAATAATTATTGGTTGATTCCCCATTTAATTGGTGAATTTGACTTCAATACAGTCAAGCTCAACAACATATGAATAAACTACTCCACGTTGTGAAGGGTTCACAGGTTTTGCAAGTAGAGGGCCAATTTGTATTGTTAAAAGAGGTTTATTTATTTATGAATGTGGTTAAGGGACCACTCTCGTGGTTACATCAGTTCTACAATATTTTGTGCCCTGGGCGCCAATTACCACCTCGCTATGTCTAGAAAATAGCTAAAACCATTACAAAAAATGGAGGATAGACCCGGCCCACCTATCTACCATACTGTAATCTTTGTATCAATTCTATTTATTGACGAACAACAAAAAAAAAATGACAATCCCATCCCAACTGTTAGACCCGTTTGTCATTCCTCCACGCTGTTCTTTGAGCAGCAGGAGACTGTCCAACTGTTGTTCCTTGCTTCACATCCACGCTCCCCATCTCTTCTTTGTCCAACATCTCCTTTAGAAATCCCACTCCTGCCTCTTCTTGTTCCATCTGCCCAGTTTCATTCATGGACGTGCCCCATATAAGGAATGGGAGCAGGGGACTGTTATACCTGTGGTATATCCTCGACCAACAACCTCCCTAGGTCCTTAAGCCACACCGTACACCACCATATCAACACATTTCTTCATGTCCACCCTCCATTTTTCCCACACACACACCTCCATTAATCTCTGGGGTGTCACACTGTCTTCTAATTCCAACAGCCACGCCAGGAAAACAAAAGCTATGTCCGAGTTTGTTCTGTATTTTTAGTTCAAATCTAGATACTCGTCACCCAACACCATCTTTAGGGCCTGCAATATCATCGATGACCAACATCTAAAAACGTTCCTCAACGTCCCATCTGAAATCTGCCCTCTAAACGCTAACTATCGCCCTTAACCTAAATGTTGCCTCCGTGGTTTACGTGCCATATAGGCTTCATTAAAGTTTTTTATTTTTTATTTTTTATTCTTTTATGCAGTAGGGGTGTCCCTGCGACTCAGCCCAGCGACCTAGCAACCTATACCTTGGGTACCTGGGGTGAGCTGGGGGGAGACTAGCCCCCTGTGAGTGGACGCCATAGCCCGCATACAGGCCCACCAGTCAACCGCAAGAGCGGGGGGTTGAACTCAAGACCTATGGGGAGCAAACCCACTACTCAAGCCAGCTCCGAGACTTCATTAAAGTTACTTTTGGCATGCCATGGTGCTCATGAAAGTTATTGCAATGAGAAAAGAGTATGTTAAGGTTTCCAAAAGGAAAATCTACATACTTAAATAATCAAAAGTTTGTGTTTGTATATTTTTTTATTTTCTTAGAAAGTTTTTAAATTAAGTAATTTTTTTTTTTTTGTAAATGTAGCATTTGATGTAATAATTGATTTTCTTTATAACTAGAGGGGATCACCTTTGTAAAAAACAACTTTTGAGGCTTCTTAAATGACTTAAGATTGTTCATATAAATTGGTAGCATGTTCTTCTATCATTTTATGTTGTACTTCTAAATTTTTTTCACTTTGATTGTGTAAGATCATTTACATTTCTCTTAAAAATGTTGCTTTTAATTTTATTTTGTTGACAATAAAGTTTTAATAACTAAATAAATAATTTACACTAAGACTCATTTTATAAACTATAACATGAATTTTAGAGAGTGTTGGGTGGTTGGACATGTGTGAGGAACACAGTAGGAGAAGATTGTTATATATTCAACTCTCAATAATAATAAAAAAAACATTCTAAAGAAAGAATCACATTTAAACATCAACTTGACCCTACTATGTGCATATAAGTATACAAAAGGCTTAGCTGTAATTGACACAACATAAGTGTAAGACCATAGGGGTTTGACACTTTTGACCTTTTGGGAAATATTAGATTTATGCTAAGATGGGTATGTGTTTATAAACATAATCTAACTTTATAGAAAATAATTATGTCAATACTTACTCTCATATTCTAAAAGAAAATTTGCCTAATTTGGTAATGGTTTGATTTTGAATCAATATGAACTCTCAATTTAATTAAGAATGGTGTTAATGAAATTAACTTGAAGTAATCTATTATTTTTTTAAAATTAAATGAAGAGGGAATATAATACCATTATATAAAATATAAAATTAGATATTAAAATAGATTAGATCAAGTATCTACTTCCAAAATGTAGGTTACAAAGAGTATTGGATGTGAGTTCAATAGAAAATAATGTAACAACTAGTTGTTTTCTACTCCAAGAAATAAAATAGAGGAACATATTGAAGACATAATTGGCATATGTATTCTATAATTGATACTGTTGTTGTAGTCTATATTGCAAATTCTAAAATATGTACTTCAAAAATTAAGCCCATTGTGTAAAGTGTCTTTGACATGTCTTAATATTTTCTAGGTTGCATATGTGATCTATTTGATAAATGAAAAATTAAATTAGAGGAAATTCACACTCTTAATAAGATTAAAATTTATCAAATATACTTAAGAGTGATGTCAAATAGTTGATACACATAATATTTAAGATATTTTCAACTAATCAGTTCATATAATGGCTCTAAAAATATAACTATACAATACTTTGCCAAAAAAATATAAATATCTATACTTAGCACCTAAACAATTTTTTTTAGTAGTAATCTAGACATTTTAATACATTATAAGACAAATGTGAACCAACCAAATTTAATCACGCTATCCATTTTCTCCTTGCAGGACAAAGTAATTCTCCTTTGGTTGTATATTCAATTAAAAAATGAGGCATGAATTTTTACCATTAAGTATAATTATTATAATATAAGTGGTTGATTTACATATTACCAAGTAAATGTTTAAGAATATTATAATATGTATTCAAATGATACATATATGCTAATTAAATATCAAGAAGCTTACAAATTGAATTATATTAGAAAGTAAAAAAATTAAAAAAATATTTCATTTTTTTAACTAATTATAGATTTTTGTTAAATGAACTTATATCATTTGAAGTAGAAATTATAAATTTATTATATTTAATATTAAACAATTGTCTTATCGTAGAAAGTTCATCTTTCTCTTTTTTTTTGTCATTTTTATTATTACTTGATTATTATGAACAATATTTTCACATTTTTTTAATGTTCCCATTCTCTTTTTGCAAGACATTGTTAGTTTCATACTCCATTTACAATTTCAAGATTGTTAAATATAATAATATATTTTTAAAATAATAATATTAATTACATTTATTTCTATATTTACTTTTTAATCACGTTACTGATGCAACATCACATCAAATACAATATATCCCTTTTGCTTCAATATTTTTATGTTATATTATATTTTATTTGTAACATCAAATTTATTTAGTCAAAATAATAAATTTTATAAAAACAAGTAGAAGTTTTAAATTATTGCAATGAAAAACTCTTTTTATAGTTAAATAAAAATCCTAACATTTAAATTCCACATATCATAAGAAAGAGGCATAGTCTCATCATTGATCTCTACAACTACATGTTTCCTCATATACCAAGTTTAATACATTCAAATTAAATTTATAGCAATATCTTTTTAGGAATGACACATGACATGTGTCTAGTGGTCTGCCTAGATACATGGTAGGATCAATCCCTTTGAGATCAAATTGAGATAGAGTCAAAAGCTAGAAGATTGCCTTATTTCAAGATACTTTCTAACATATTTTGGAGTATTTTCATAGAAAAGTATGACAATGAAAACTCAAGGGGATCATCAATGGGCCGTTGGTCTACTGGTGAAGTTGAAAGGTTCTAAATGAGCCCACCAGGGGTCAAGTCTTGTTGAGTGCAAAGGCTCCGACACCGATAAAGGGATGAGGCCGACATTGTGCCCCAAATGAATTTGGCGGAATGAACACCCCTTAGTCCTTGACTCTTAACCAAAGAGATTCAACCCAAAAAGGATGCTACAAAATAATTTGTGGATGACCCAAATAAAAATAAAAAAAACTCCAAAAGATCATAAAACGAATGACTTTCTAAGAATGCCACATATATTGTCTATTGATCCACTTAAATATGGTGAGGCCAATTTTTCTTAAATCAAATTGCAAAGAAACAAGAGCCAATAAATTGCTCTCCTTCAAAATAATTATTTTATATTAAAGTATTAAATAAGAAAACACAACAATGAAAAAAAGCGAAGAGAAAATTCAAAGATTGCAAATACTCACCCTCAAAATCTTTTAAGAATGAGAATGGAAAGAGACAATTATATTAAAAATATTCAAAAATAAAATAAAACAACACATAAAAAACTATAAATAAAAGTAAATCAAATCCTCTTGCATTGACTAATTTACTAATTCGTTCAATATATTGATTCTAACTTCTGAAATAAGGCGTGCCTTAAAAATATGCCCTTGAAATTGTTTCTACCACTATTCTGGTATATAACCACACCCTGTTGTCGGAGATTTCTGGATCAACAGTTTTTCAATATATAGGTTTTCATTCTTTTTTTTTTTGGCGCACAGAAAGCAAAATAATGAGGCCAACAATATCATTATCTTACCACGATCTTGACGAGCAGGCCTCCACGGCTGCCATGGAGGTCGACGACGGAGACCCGCTGGAATTGATGAACGACGTGCTTCCTGACAGCAAACCTTCCGACGCAGATTTCTTCAATTCATTTGAAGATGATTTTGACGACAACGACATTACCTGATCGGACCGTGCAGGGTATTTTCTTTTGATTTCATGGATGCACATGTTGGAATCGTAGCTGGGGTTTAGCTTAACTAATTGGGGGCGTTAATTCAAGTCTCAACATTTGGAATTTGTGTCATATGGATGGCGAAATTTATATATTGACTTGGGTTTTTGTTACTTTCTGAATTTTCTAATGCCTTAAAGTATATGTTTTTATGCTGCACGTGTTGAAGTCTTAAGTAGGGTTTAATCGAGTTCTATTACTGTGTTGGTTTGGACTATGTGAAAATTGGATGGTGAAATGTAGCCTTTGATTTGGGAATTTACTACTTTCCGAGTTCTCTAATGGCATGTATATATATGTTGATATCCAAGTTGAAATCCTAAGGAGGGCTTACCTGGATTTTTGTTTAAAATCAATCTTGATATATTTTTAATTTGTGCCATTTTGATGGTGAAATGTATTCTCTGATCTGGGTTATAATTTTTTGTAACTCTAAATTTTTTCTAATGCCAATATTTTTCTTGCATAGAAATTTTTAAACCCTAATTAGATCAATTAGTAAAATCTGATTCTGGATGAGCTTTTAGAGAGAGAAGCTCGGAGAGTGGTGAGGAAGACAAAGAGTTGTTCTCCATTGCTGCTCTTGGATGCTCCCTTGGTTGCTAAGATTGATTCTGATTAGTACCTTTTGATGCTTTTGGTTTTTTTCGTCAAATTTCTCGTCTCTAAATTTGTTGATTTTATCGTTGGTGATTGAATTGGTTGTGATTATGGACTGATTGTGCGGGTCTTTTTTAATTCTTTGTTCTTTAAGTACTTTTTTTAGTGGTCTCGAGGCTTTATTAAAAAATTGGACCTATTAGTGTTGTCTTTGTTTTATTTCCCATGCATGTTAGTTATATATGTGGCACTTTCCTTTTAAATGGTTTGAGAATATTCGGTTTATTTTAACTTCCTACATGCACAACCAGAATAGCTGTAAGGATGAGCATAGAGAGTTGTGGTAGTGACGACGCTATTGGTAAGGTTGGAATTAATGAGAAGGATATTGGCAGAGGTAACGAGGCTCTCTATCAGAAGAAAACTTACAAGATAGTGCTTAGAGGTGATGAGCTAGGGCTTATACTAGAGGCAACCGTGTTTGAAGCCTGGGTTGATAATGGACTTGGAAGGCACGACTTCTTTAAAGGTTCAAAATATTGAGGATGAGAAGACTTTAAGACGCCTTCTTTGCCCTGGGTACTTTGCATGTCTCCCAATCTGGATATGGTAGAAGCGGTAAAGAAAGAGGAAGATAGACTTAAAATTATTGTTGTATTCTTTGTTTTCTTAGATGCTGACTTTCTTCCTTCCAAAAAGTTTTTTGATGATTAGATTGGAAACATTTGGGGGAAAAAGATGGATATCTATGTATCATTTTGCAGAATGATCCAAAGAGGGTTATTCATTATTTTCTTTAAGGCTCATAGCATGCAAGCTAGAGTTATTAAGAAGGAATTTTGGAACATGGGTCAGTCAATTTTCAGGGTTGTCCCTTGGTCCTGAGTCTAGCTTGGTGAAGTTCTAGCTAACTCAACTTCAAAGGTGGCTTGAGCTTAAGAATCGTACTCCTTGCTATGGACTTTAATTCCCCAAATTCTTAATTTTCTAGGTAACGTTCTTCAAGTGGAAGAAACAAGGTCAACCTTGCCTCATCTTAATGCTTGAGTCTTAATTAACCTCAAGCTTGAGGCTGATGTTCCAAAAATTTTGTGTATTCAAATGGGAGGTAATCTGTTAAAATGTGAAATTGAGTTATTTGGGGGATTGAATGCTTTTATTTGTGTGAGGGGCATCGAATAAGAGATTGCCCAAAAATCTCCTAAAAACCAAATAGACCTGTGGACAATGAATCCCTTGTTGTCAATAATGTTATGAATAATATGGAAGTTGAGTCTAATATTGATAATATACTAGTCGAGGTTATCTCTCATGGAGGTAATAATGTGATTATGGAGGTGGAGAATATCTCATGCTGTCCTCCAACTTAAGAAAATGTGGCCCCTCTACCAGACAATGTGGTCTCCAATTAGGATAATTTGGTGAATAATGAAGTTGTTTCTTTGGATGATATTCCTCCTTATATTAACGATTCTTTAATGGATGAGGAAGATATTGTTATTCTTGCTGTTGCTGTTAAGAACATGAATGAAAATGATTCTGTTGTTGGTTTGCAAAATGAAGTGCTAGAGAAAAAAAATGCTCAACTACTGGCTCTTGAGAGCCTTAGACTCAAGGTTTGTGTTGAGAACACGAAAACCCCTCTGTCTGCCCCCAAAAGTTGCTAGGCATTAAATCTAGTTTTGATAATGAACGACCTATATAGTGTTTACAAATAATTCTAAATGGTAGAAAGCCAGTCTTGACTGTGTAAATTCTTTGTTTCAAGAAGATAGTAAAGATGATGATAATGTTCTCATTGAGAAGGGATATGGATTGTGTGATGATTAGAAGAAAAGAAGACAAACAGACCAAGTTGGTATTACTCAAAAAGTTAGCAAGAAAGGGAAGGAGAAAAAATTGTCTCAATGCTCTTACAGGCTTTACAAAAACCAGGAACGCTCCCCATCTCCCACTTCTCATAAGTGATTTTAAATTGTTCTAGCTAGAATGTCAGAGGCTTGGAGTCTTTTGACGAAATTTTTTTCTTAAGTCTTATTGCAATAATAGGTTCAAAATGAATTTTCTTTGTTTGCAAGAGACTAAGGCTCAGGATTTCAGCTAATATGTGTTTTGAAAATTGTGTGGAGGAACTCTTTTTTCTTCACTACTAAACATGTTAAAGGGAAAGGTGGGCTTGCTATTCGGTTGATTCCAAGTGGGTGCCTTTTGTTATTGACAGTGGGTCTTCTCTGTGTAATAGATTGGCTTGGGTGATTATTAAGAAGGATAACTTTAATTTTGATATATGTGCTGTGTATGCTTCAAATCACTATAGGGAGAGGTGTGAGCTTTGGAAATGGATTTCTCATTCCTTTTCTAAGGTTCCTTGGATCTTGGGGGGAGATTTTAATATGGTTGAGCATGAGGATAAGATTGGAGGAATTTGGTCACTTCGAAAGGGAATGAGCTTTACTTTTGGGCTAAAGCTAAAAGGTGTCTTAATTTCTTTGACACTCTAGAAAAGAAGAAAACAAATAATTAAGCACATTTGGTTTACATGGTTTAATAATCAAATTCTTGGTAAAAGAGTCTATTCTAGACTGGATAGTTTCTATGCTCACAAATATTTTTTACCTTTGGAAATAACGAGGATAATAATGTTGTACAAGTTTACTCCTCTATGTTTGACTACTTTCCCATTGAAGCTACAATTGTTTTTAAGAACAGTGGAATTGTTGAGGGCCATAACAAGGATCTTTTATTCAAGCTCCATGTTACTCTACTAAAGGATGCTAATTGTTTGAGTGGTATTCTTACAGTAAGAAAAATTATTAGATATATCTTATGTCATAGCTGCGGTATTAAGAGATGGGAGAATCTGTTGCTCGCATGGAGGAAATTGTTGAGGACAATTGGTAAGGAAAAAGCCCTTGATAGGAAGAAAGATGAAAAATTCTAGAGGAGAAACTTGCCATCCTAGAGTTGCATATGCAGAATAATATAAAGAATGACAAGGTTCATGAGGAGCTAGCAGAAGTCAAGCATAAGTTAAGAGGTTTGCAGAATTTTAAAGCTAAGATGAACTGGCTGAAGGGGCAGGGGATAAAGGCACAAATAAATTTTTTAACATTTTGAAATCGAAATAGAATAAGAAAGAAATTGGCTGTATCAATATTGGGGAAGTGTCAACGGATGACTGTAGTAAAATGAAAGATGCCTTAAAAGGTTTCTATAAAAAATATTATCTTCTGAATAGAGTGATTAGAGTTGAGCTGCCCATTGTTTTATAAGGCAACTAGCGAATGGATAGCAAATGATTTGGTTGAGGTCTACAATGAGGCTTTTGAACAAGGTTCTCTGGGCAAGAATATTAATAGAGGGTTCTTTAAGAATGATTTGGTTGAGGTCTACGATGAGGCTTTTGAATAAGGTTCTCTAGGCAAGAATATTAATAGAGGGGTCATTTAGCTTCTGCCTGAAGAGGTTGACAAACATCTCATTAAGAACTGGAGATCTTTTACCCTTCTTAATGTCTCCTATAGGATTCTTGCTAAACTATTAGTATTATCTCTTAGACTGACTGAAATTTCCCCAAAGGTTATTTCTGACGAAAACAGGTTTCATCAAAGGAAGGTATAGCCTTGAAAATCTGATTACAAGTTGGCAGGGCCTCAATTGGGCAAAGCATTCTAATTAAAATTTATGTATGTTTTGCTTAAGTTTGAAAAAGCCTATGACAGAGTAGAATGGCCTCTTATCCTTTCTGTCTTGGAGGCCTTTGGTTTCCCTTCAAAATTTTGCAAATGGATAAAGATTTTGTTTAAGAATGCCTCTACCTAGATTGACATCAATGGTTCTTTGACTGAGCCTTTTTATTTACAAAGATTGATCAAGGAGGGCTGTCCTTTAGCCCCTGCCCTTTTTGTCATTCTAGCTGATGCCTGACAATAATAGCTTAGCCCTGCTATTAAAGGTATAGGTTTACCTAACAATGACAATTTGTTTAAATGCACAATTTGTAGATGATACTGTATTGTATTGTTTGTTGAGCTTAATGAAGCTAATTATAATAATGTGATTAAAAGGCTCAGTATATCTTGTAAGGCTTTAGGGGCAAAGATCTCTGAGAGCAAGTCTATTATTCTGAGCTGGGATGATTCTCCTCCAGACTGGCTCAAGAATAAGGACTGGCAATGGTCCTAATAAAGTTATGAGATATTTGGTATACTTTTTGTTATTAATCCTACCCTGAAAGAAATGTGGGAATGGATGTTAAAAAGATAGAAAATATCAATGTCAAATGGCAAATTCAGCTTCCTTTTACCTAGCAAAGTTAAAATTTGCCAAAAAGTGTTGGCCTCATATAGTATTTAGTAATTTACTATTCTTCAGCTTGGCTGTTCGGGAGTTGTCAGGTTGAGAGAATCCAAAAGATTTTGAGGTGTTTTTTATGGTATGATGGCAAAGGTAATAAAAAGAGACATGCTATTAATTGGTCGTGGTGTAGTCTTCCCAAGTATCTGGGTGGTTTAGGGCTTAAAGACATTAAGATTCAGCATATCATCTAGCAACTAAATGGATTTTAAATTTTTTTGAGGGGGATGAACTACGGAAGGTGCTGGTTAGAAATAATATTGCATTGGCCACCCCTAGAAAAGATAGGGATTGGAAAACCCTTCATCCCCATGATCTTTTGTTCGGTAAGTTCATTGTCAAATCATTTGGTTCTAATGTCTTCAGTAGCATTTGGAAGTCATGGGAGAGTATTTAGTGTCTCTTAAGAGGTTATGATGCATTTTCAAGGTCTGATGGGGTTTTCATTACTTACAAATCTATTTGGTGGAACTTAGATTGGAATAAGTCTCTTTCTTGGACTCAAGGACCCTCTATTAAATAGCGGGCTTCTATAGGGATCAATGAATTCAAAGATGTTTTTGTTAATGGTCGGTTAAGGGATTGGGGCAGTACACAGTCTGAAGTTGGTGTTTCCAAGAGGTGGAAAAGAAGTGTTTTGCCATAAAGAATGCATTATACAGTATGACGTTTCTTGTTGCACCAAAATTTAACATGGAGGTTTTGGATAATTCAAGTGGGTGGGTAGTACTGTCATCAGTAAAGTTAATTCCAAAAAACTATACACTATGTTTGCTGATGCTAATATACAAACAACAATCCTGAAAGATGGAGCAATGTATTGCATGAACAACGTAAATACGCTGGAGCTAAATAAATATATTCAAATATGTCGAAATATTATCAAATAAACTACAAATAAATATGAGTCAAATCTGCTATCACCATATGTTTCTTCTCCAAATACAAATGCTTGCCAGAAAATAAAATAAAAGCCTTCAGCACAAATACAACCTCTAAATGAGATTGCCCTCAGGAAACCAATGGGTCTTTTGTTCTTAGATCTCTACGAAATCAAAGAGTTTTCATCCTATGATCTGTAGAATCCAAGTGTTTTCATCCTCTAATCCTATAGTTGAACAAAAAGCTCAATTTTTGACATAAAAGATTGAATGAATTGGGAGGTAGATGTCTCAAGGAAACCAAGCACCTCAATATGTAGCACTAGCAGGGCACAAATTCCAATGTCCCACTTTCCCTCTTAAAGGTAGCAATTAAAATATTAATGAGATTCTTTCCCCAAGCCCCACTTTGTCTTAAATCATTACATGCAACTCCTCATTAATAAGCTGTCATAAGCTTGTCATAGAATTTGTCATGATGAAGTTGCCAAATGTCATAGAATTTGTCATGATGAAGTTGCCAAATGTCTTGGAGGTTACCACAACCTTTTTTATGGAAACCCACTTCCTCATATGCTGAAACTAAATATTATTTTACTATTTTATTTTTACTTCTACTTTCCCAACCCATAGCCCCTTTGTTAAAACCATATTTATATCCTTATTGGAAAATAAGGATCAGGCCTACATAAACTTAATTAATTAAAAAGGGACATTACACATGAACTTGGCTACTATTGAGAAGGGTTCACCTTACCTATACATTGTTCCTCCCTTGTGACATCTGCATTCAGTTTGAGCATTGAATGTACATCATTAGTAGGTGTAGAGAAAAGGAAAGACTTAGTACTCCCATGATCTTGTTCATCACAATATCCAATGAAGTGGTCCAAAATAGCATCAAAGTATATCATTTTGTTGGTGGGCTTCTAACTATCCTTAATGATGTGCAACATTTTCTTTTCCATATGCAATTTGATTTCTCCCCCCTATACTGGAATAGTAGTATATGATAGATCCATTTGTATACTACCTCCCATTGAGACTACCCATTTTCTAGATAGCAAAAAACCCATTTGATTGGAAAATCAACAATAATTATATCCATTAAGAATGAATTGTTTGGTTATGCAGTAGTCAATTCCTACAACATTCACCTCTCTAGAATCCATGGTAAAACATTTACCCTAGAACTTGGACACTTGCAGAAATAAATCATTCATAACCTAAAAAGGGATGACAATACTTGAAGCTCCAGAGTCTAACATGCAATCGTGAATTGGACATCCATGAATCAATAATGTGGTATAGAAAGGGGCAATATTTATTTGGCTACTAACCAAGTAGTTACCTAGGTATACCACAACAATGTCTTCTTCATCTTTACCATTTGAAATATCATCAAAAATAGGCTCAAGCTGATCTATTTATTTTGTAGTAGTGATGTAAGATAAAACTTGTTCCTTATGCTTAGGGATTCTAAGGAGTTCTATTGGCATTGATATTCTAATTTGACTCATGACTTGAGCTATATCAAGAGGGTTCTATTTGGGAAAGGATGGATCATGTGGGATAATTAAGTTATTTTCATTAAAAATGAAAGGTATGAATTGACCACAATAAGCTACATCCTTACCTCTTAGTTTTTTCTTCTTTTCTTTATCTCCACCTTGTCCTTTCAATGGTTGGGATTACACTTGATGTGCTTTATTATAAGGTGTTGTATGTTTAAGGTCC
>VDFB02171623.1:0-10188 GCA_007258455.2 Sequoia sempervirens
TGCTAGGGTTTTGATTTGTTTTTCTGATTTTGTGATTTTTTTGTGTTTTAACAGCAATATGAAGAATTGCGATTTTGATAAATAAATGCAATTAAATTCCTAAATAAATGACAAAGCATCAAATAGCTTCCAGGACAATAGGTATTGATTTTATTCTGGCTCTAGAACGAATACAAAGAGATTCCAAATACAGATGAATGAAATAAATGATATTACAAGAGGAACCTGTTTGCTGTAGCAGCCACCTGAAGGAATGGAAGAAATAGTACGGCTATCTCCAGAACACCAATCTTGGAGCTCAGAATGATAAGACAACTCCAGAACCCCTAGGCGCCAACCTTGCCAGAGACAGAAGATGAAGAAAACAATGCAAATTCTTCTGGAGAGATAGTACGGCTCTTGCTGGTTCAGTACAGTACGGCCCAGCAGCAAGGTAAGATCTGGTACGGCCTTAGCCAATGATGGATTTCTCCTGAGAAAAGAGATTAAAGATTGATTCCCCTTGCCTGTGCGCCAAAGAAAGAAGGAAACTGAAGATGCAATGATAGGCGTTTTGCTTGCCAGGAGGAAAGACGTGTTCTACAGCTGGTACGGCCTGTCAGCTGTATTTAATGCAGCCGTACCCGTACCTTTGTCTTGGGAATCGCGCCTAATACCAAACACTGAAATCTCCAATATCAAACCCTCCGATGAATGGATAAACCCTGAATGAATGAATTAATTAGCTCAATCTGTAACCTCTGAATGAAGTCACCAAGATGCAATCTTCAACTGGTATTTCACAGTCTCAGTATGCCAATCTCTGAAGAGGTATCGTTCTCCAGAAATGAATCGCCTGCTGAAACCCTAGGGTTTTGCAAACTCCAATGCTCAGAGCAAAATAAGACAAATTAGAATATCATAACATAATGGTTCGATTTGTCCTTTCTGAGAATATATACTTCCTTTGAGAAATTTGACCCAACAGCTCTTTTTAATAATCATTTAATAAAATGATCAAATTCACCTTTTAGACTTAGGAGAATTAATAATAATTAAATGACGTCTCATTAATGAATAATAATTATTCATTTTGTCAAAATATATCACTTTATTATAAAGTATTAAAAATACTTTATAATATATCATTTAATCATTAATATTTAAATATATTAATAAAGTGACTTTAATATAAAGTCAAAAGATTAAATATTCAATAATCATCAAAATACTCCTTATTTCTCCATCTCGACCATCAAATTCCAAGAACTGGCCTACTCGAAGCTAAACAATCAAATCCGCGCTCCCCGCCTAAAATAGTTTTCCTACCGACCTAAGTTTCTAAAAATAGAAAGTTTCTAAAAATCCACTTCAAAGACACTTCATGAAGGCCCAACCTCAAACAACTCAGCAATACCGAAGTTACCAAACACCGAAAAGTTTCCCTCGTGATGATCCTTCTCGCGACATATCTCTGTCACCTCACGAGGATCGAAATAATAGGCTAACTCGTCATCACCGCCGACTAGATGGGGACATCATTAATCGGTCGATTAGGTCCCTTTAAAAACTTCTTTCACCGTGTGTTTCAAAGCTCCCGCATTCTAGTCAAATTTTGATGATTTTCATGTTTTTTTATTCTGACTTTTGTTTGGATCCTCCCTATTTGATCTCGAATCCCAGACGATTGGATGATTTGATGACTGCACCATTGGATTCGTTGCGGAGCTGGAAGAAAACTAAGGAACTTTGTTTGGAGGCTTAAACTCTGATTTGGACATTTGATGCTCTAAAAAGATGGGCGCCTATCTTCTTTAGGGGCGCCTAAGTCGAGCAATGTTAGTCAAATTTTTACAGATTTCAACTTCCTTCTTCATTCTTCATGCATGTTCGTCAACTCACCTTTTGTTCAGTGCTTGAGTGTTGAATCTGACGCCTGGTAGCTAACTGACCTCCATTGATGACCTCAAAACTCCTGATATGCTTCTGAAAAAGCAGAATCGACCCACTAGGGAAAAACTGATCTCTTTGAGATTCTGACTGCACCAACCTGATGTGGAAGTATTTTGAACCAATCAAAATCAGTTTGAACTCTAATGGACCAACTTTCTATTTTTAGAAAGTTTTGCCAGTATCTGTTTTGAAAGAAACCCAGAAAAGTTACTATTTTTAGAAAATTTCTAAAACAAGCAATTTTTCTAAAAAGTAGGGATGAAAATTTGAGATCTGGGTTTTGTAGATTAGGTCGCTCTGAGCAGACCTAGATCGTTAGATTTTGGAAATTTTACATTTTTACCCCTCATGCAAGACATGCACACCCAAATTTTGACCTTTTTGGTAGATTTAACAAGACTTTTACTCATTTCTTCAAATTGTCTAAGTGTAACAAAAAATTTAATTTGGGGTACAACACCTAGGATCATCAACATTGGTTATTGGATAAAAATGGTGATGGAAGAAGCATACCATGGGTGCTTGTGGTACAAAAAGGAAAATGATATGTTGTTGTTACCCCTTTATACAACCACCTTATGAGTCCATTTGTGTTCACACAATTGGATTGGAGGGAGATTTTGAGCAAAATTTAAAACTCTACTAGGTTGATGACTCTTGGAAAGGTGTGTATCGTTAAGATAATGATCGGATTTTTCTTTGGGGTTGAAGAATTATGGTGTTGCAATTGCTGTTCTCATTCTTGGGAGCTGATTTTTAAAAAATCAGACCACAAGCTGTTAATTTCAGACTTGGACAGCTGCAAGAATTCACATTTTCTAACCATTTAGCCTCTTGACAGGGTCAGTTTATGGTTCCAGGTGAAGTGAATGACACATCTGGCAAACCAAGTTCAATGTCGGATCAGTTTTTTGGTAGCAAACAGTTGTTATTTCTTATTTCCAACTTGCACTCATGGTTGGGACAGCAGGTTACCTTATAATTATAGCCACTATGTTGGAGTGCAAAAGATCATGGATGCTCTAGTTTTTGGAAGGCCGAAAGAGGTTTCATTTGCAGGTGCACATTGGTACAGTGCTTCTAGCAGTAGGTGCTACAAAACTCCTAGGTTGACTTGGGACCTTGGGATCTTGTTTAGTTCTAAGGTGGATTAGTTTGTTGCTTCTGGAGTTGTGATGGAATTGCTTGAAGACAAGCAATCTTTGGGAAGGGATATTGTAATGTCCCCTTTTTGCGGTGTTCTCAATTTTGGCCAGTTGGTGATTTGACCCACTTACTATTTTCAATAAGTGCTATTTTTAGTAAATAGTCTTGGCAGTAGTGCAGTGCAGGGTTTCCAATTTGGGAAGTGTGTGGATGTTGTCTAGTGAGGTCTAATGTTTTGGAAAATTATTTACTTAAGTTTTCAAAAGGTGATTTTATAACTTATGTTATAATGTTAAAAGAACCCCTTCCCCTCCCCCCTTTGCATAGTTGAGAAACTTTGTTTTTAAAAGGGGGACAATGCACCTTTATGATGGACACCTAGAATAAAGGTAAGCTTTATAAAATTAAGGCTTATTTTATGCCACAAAGGGTGGACGTCTCATTTGGAAGACAAGGATTTTAAAATAAAATGAAAAGTTCATGAGGGGGGCTTGGGTGTCTTAGAGGGAAAATAATTTAAAATAAATTTTCCCTAATTTCCCTCTCACTTCTATTTAAGCGGCACTTTGGACCTCATTTAGACATCTTTCATTTGGCAACTTAACAAGATGTTGTTGGATTGCTTCCAGGGTTCTACTACTACGAGTTGAGGACGAAAACCCTCACTGTTTGGAGTTGGTTTCGATGGTGAGAGATCCATCCTAGCCGGATGGGGGTGATTCTACTTAAGGGATCACAGTTGGGTGTTCACAAGGTCTGATTTCAAACATTTTGGAGGAGGAATGATGATCTTTTGGGTTTTTTGACGTGGGTTTGAAGATTTTGCCATGCTTGACCTTTGACTTCATTTGGAAGTGATTGGAGGTGTTTTGAAGCATTTTCTGAGGATTGGTTTGCATTTCCAAAATTTTGGAAACTCTCTGTGTTGATAGTGGCTAAAGGTGAAAATCCATTTATAACTTTGTGAATGCTTGCCAATCATTCTGGGTATTCTCTCATTGGATTCCTCTTACCTGGGAGCCACATTTCAAGCATTGGTTTGAATTTATTGCTGAATTTTCAAATTTTGGGAGCTGGTTGCCCCTCCTAAGGGGTCATACATTTCTCGGGTTGGTATTTTCAGCCCATTCTTAAATGGAAAGTAACTTTTGGGTCTACTACAGCGAGTTGTCGGTGTCTTTTTACATGTTACTATTGGCTCAAACAAAGGGGAGTGTTGTGGATTGCTAGCACCATCTTTGGGTGACTTTCATAAGGCCTTGTTTGTAATTTTCTGCCTATGTGTGACTATTATCAGGTCTGATAACCCTATATGCCAGGTCTGCAACATCTTCATTTAAGTCTGATTGTAATGTCCCTTCCTTAGGCAACTTAGACCTTAGCAGAGGTTGGCCTACTATTGGGGTTCCTGTAGGTCGGCAACATGATTAGGGGACCCAACCGAGGGTTGAGGAGTTTAGCTAGGAGCCTCACGAGCCTATCAGTTTGGATTTCAGTTGATGAATCCAGAGATAAAGTGAAAATATTAAGGTTGCCTTAATGGAATAGTGAAAAGTGAATAGTAACTGAAAATCATAAGGTGAATAGTGAAAAGTGCCCCCCATCCTAGCAACTTAAGTTGTTTTTAAAAAGTGGCCTTTCTTTTGATGAGGAAAGACCCTCAAGAGGAATATTTTATTGTTTTTTATTAAAAAAGCTCATGGAGATTATAAAGCAAAGTGTTGGGCTCTTTTTTGGGCATTCTACTCTTAGTTTTACAAAACACTTTGCAGGTTTGAGCTCTGGAGAAAGGTTTCAGCATTGCTTTAGCCTTCTGGGAATGAAAACTCTCAAGGGCTATCGTGGATTGGATGAGAACCTAGTTCACCTTTGGGGAGGGCCTACTTTGGGTCTTCATTTGGGCTTTATTAGATGAGTTTCAAATATATATTTTGCAGATCTGAGTTTGTTGCAGTGTTATATCAACATATTTCTTCAGATCAAGTGCAACCATTGATAGATCGAGTCTCAACCAGGTCAATACTATCACATATTTGCATTCTACTTGTTGGTTGTACTATTTTGGCAACCTATTTCATATTAGCACTTCCATAACAACAATCAGACCTGTAGTTGCATATTTCACATTCTATTTCAGTCTTCTACCATTGTTATCATGCTCATATCAGCCTTCATACATTGTATTTTCATGCTAGCATAGAACAGGTATGTTATTGGCATATTGGGTATTCAAATCTTTCATTTGTATTGGGTTTAATAGAGCTGTTATTGTCTGATAATTTTCATATTAGACATAATTGTCATTTTAATCAGACCTTATATCTTTAATTTAATGGCATAAATGGAAGTGGGTTTATCAATTTATGTTATGTAAT
Source organism: Sequoia sempervirens (assembly GCA_007258455.2). NCBI lineage: Eukaryota > Viridiplantae > Streptophyta > Pinopsida > Cupressales > Cupressaceae > Sequoia > Sequoia sempervirens. The sequence goes on from VDFB02171623.1 coordinate 5,454, forward strand.
CATTTATATATCAGTTCTATGCACTTCCTTTATGTTAGTAGCATTGAAAACACTCAACCAAACATCGAAAACAATCAAACAAAACTCAAAAAATCAGAACATCAGTCAGAAAATCAAAATTCATGAGTTTGCACAACTGTTTGATGAAATGTCAACACTCTGAAAAAATGAGTTTTTGGGTTAGATTTAGTAGGGATACTTTAGTGGTATCAGAGCCTGGATTCTACTAGCCTGTTGGGTGAATTCAAGTTGTGTATACTACAGTGGTTTGGTTTCCAGTTTGGATAGTGAGATAGGCCATCATGGTAGGGTTGTTTAGCAATAAACAAGCATGGAAAGAATTTGAACAAACACAACACAAGATCATTCGCAAATTGCAGCATGTTGAGGATTCCCTTTCGAGGAAAGTTAGACACACTACTGGTTCATATCCATCTACAAGCGCAGCTAAGATTTCTCATGCTTCACCAACAAATAAAGCAATTATGGCCAGCTATGACAAGTATCGCTCTCTTCCTCAAAAGATACAAGAAATGCTTTCTTTCACACAATTCTTGGGTATACTGGATGAGGATGAGGATGATTCAAAGTTTTCAAGTCCATATCAGCAGCAGAAAAGGAAAGAAATAGCAAAAGATAGGAGAGAAACCATTGGGAAAAGTGAAGAGCTTAATGTGCAAAAACAAGGAATGGTAGAAGAATCACTTGTTTGTAGTTTACAGCCTACAAGGGATCACAATGAATGCGAAAATCAATCATCAGGTGGGAATCCTAAAGAAGAAATAACTTTGGATCAAGTGGAGATTCATACCACACCATTGAGTCAACATGTTGATCACAAAGTGGAAGAGGTTACAATCATGGATCAGCCCATTGGGGATGTTGAAAACATGACACCAGGGAATGACACCTATTCTGATTTTTGCAACAGTATTTCTAATCATGAGGTAGCATCCATTTCACATGAAGGTAATGATGTTGTTGAGTCTTCCTGTGATGGTACTCAAGTTGAGAGTGTTACACATGAGATATATATTGTGGATTCAAGCCACAAAGGTCCTGATTTTGTTCACCATACTGTGAAAGATGTTAAAAGGACACAAGGGTTGTGTGATGGGTGGTCACTAAGAGCCAAAAAAGCCAAGATGCTTGCTGCCCAAGTAAGACAACACTCACAAGAGGTCAAGGAAAGATGCAATCAGCTTGACAACGCAAAAAGGCAAACAGAGTCGTACATTCGGTCCTCATTTCTTCCAAGGGAAGGATGTGTGGATGTTGAATATACAAGCGAAGAGTTTCTTGAGGTAAGCCCACAAGAAGAGCATGTTGAGTTGTGTTGGTCTAGTTGGAATCATGAAGTTTATGACTTTCCTCTTTTGGAGAGGCCCTTGAGAACTCAAAAAGATGATGATATTGGTCACACACTTGATGGATCAGCCACAAGTGTTATATCCATTTGTGTGGAATGGAAAATTATTGGTTTCATTATGGTTAATCATGCATCATCTACAATGAAAGGACAATTGCTAAGATCATATGAAGCATTTTGTTTTAGAGAGCTGATTAGGGAGACTTGGAGGTTTCTTACTAAGAAGATCTTGCAATTTGATAATTGTTGGTTCATCTTGCATACTAGACCTTGGAGTTTGTTGGTAAGGGAAAACACATCAATTATGGAGGTGATGGTGTGGATTAGAAAATGGGACAGCAATATTTTGACATCACATGAACATGAATCCAAGATAGATGGTTGTGAAAAGAAATGTAGCATGGTAGACATTCATGAAAAGATAGATAAGCATGAGGTGATGGTGGAAACTTCTACTTGCCTACAATATGAATTTATAACAGCAGAGGGAAAAGAACATGAACCAACCAATATGTTGATGCCGCACCCTTATGATGTTGATACTTTGATTGAATATAAGGATGCCATAGCTTCAATACTTGATATGCTACAAGATTGGGCTTCCAAGTGTATGCAAGTGTGCTCTTGCATTAAAGATTTCCAGAGTAATAAAGGAAAAGGTACAATCAGTCCTGAATCTCTAGTTTGGGACAGCAACATTATACTTTTTCATTTACATGAACTTACAACTCCTATTCATAGAGTAATTGGTGACAATGAGCTTCCCAATGATAGCCTACCTAATGCATTGGTTAAGCATGACTACATTGATGAAGGTTTGGTAAAAAAGAGAGGTTTGCATTGTGATGATTTTGAGGTCTTTGATGTGACTAGAGTAGGTGGACTTACTATTATTTGCAAAAAGAAAGTGAGTAAGCTTAGCATTATCTTTGGTGAGTATACTCTTTGTGATGACTTTTATGTACTTGATTTGAAGGACAATAAAATTCTATTTGGTATGCAATGGCTACATCCTTTACAAAGGTTCATCCAAGATTTACAAGAAATGGAGTTAAGTTTCATACATGATGGGAAACACATTATTATGAAAGCTCTCAAATATACTTTGCCTCATCAAATAGAAGCCAAATCAATGATAGCTTTGGGTCATAATTTGTTTCATGAAGGTATACATTATGCATGTGAAGAGAATTGTATTGAACCAGCACTTGATAGGTATGTTGAAAGGGATGACAAGTTTATGGATTGGCATGACATTATACATGATTTGTTTAAGGACAAAAGCTCTAGGGTTCTGCTTTCTCATGAGATAAGCATGCTAATGCCTTGGGAGGACAGTTATTTGTGGTCTACTAATGATATACAAAATTGGAGTGTTGGATATGGTAATTTTTTCAAGACACAGGGCGCTACACAATCTGATTTGGTATATCAGACTTTTGAAGGTGTGGAAGAGACAAAAAAAGTATAATATTTGGCTAGAGAGGGCAAGGAAAGCTGAGTTAGTTGTTGGCCAAGCAAAACAAGTCTGGAGATGGTAAAATGAATGAGGCTAGTAGCTTTGTGCACTCATCCTGGGCCAGCCATTGATGTTGTGCATAAGTATGGTTATGATGATGAAGGTAACTCAGTTTTGCATGAGGTATTAGTTCCATTTGGTGAACTAAACCAGTCTACTCATGATTTTGTCGATGCCTTCATATGGGGGTACATGGATGATTCAATAGTTTATCCTACATTGGTTCCTTTTGTTAGGCTGGGTCAAACCATTGAGTTGACACCATTTTGTATTGATGAGGATTCCATAAGAGGGTGTGTGGATTGTTTGCTAGACTATTCTCTATGGTTTGTTCATACCTCTTCATTGTTGGATATTGAAGTGTGTGACTTCAGTCTTGGTATAGCAATGCTGGGAACAATTTATGACAATGGAAATGACGATGTATCGGTTTCATACTCTTGGACTAGCACAAATCATAAATACAAATTGCATACTATTGTTCTCTTCCATGACAGCGAGATAAGAAGGATGGATGGTGTTGTGACCTTTTTCACACATCGCCCCATTCAAAATGGGGGCCCCCTAAATTTTGCTCCATTCCGGTCTTTTGGCTTGGGTTTTTCTCTCTCTCTCCCGCTCTGTCTCTTTTCTGATGTCCGCCTTTCGAGGGGTTGCGCCCGTCAGTGAATTTAAGTGTGGAACTGACCAAGTCTAAAATTAGGGTTTCATCGTTACTACATTACAGTGGGTCAGAATTGAATAAAGTGAGTAAATTGAAAATAAAGGCAAAATTGTTATTGATTAACGCTTCCGGCCGGAGCTCTACAACCAAATTTTCTCAAATCCGATTACGAGGTACTATTTTTTAGTAAGTGTGAAGTGCCAGTTCTTCCCCGGCCTTTTTGAGATCCCGATAGTCACACAACTTATTGAGCACATGTGGCGGGCTACTTGCATGCAAAATTTGGCTTGGCTCTGTAACACTACTTGCTTGATCCACGGCTTAGGGACAAATTTTGGGGGTCCGGAGATCTTGAGTTTTTCTTTGCATGTTGGCGCATATTCATACGCCGGGTTTTTGAGACCTTCGCCAATGATATAACATGCAATGAGGCGACCACTTTCGAGAATTCAACCTTAGAGGCTATTTTTAGGGTTCGAGGCTTCTTTGCATGTCGGATGATTCTGATGGGTTTGAGCCGATGGTGTGACAAACAAGCGAAGATACTCCTTTTCGATAAGGAACTTGCTATTTTAACTTAAGTGTCCCGGCGCGACGCTTCCAGGCTGATTGGAATCCGCAGCGAGCTGATCGCTGATTACCCTGGCGAGTAAGCAGTCATTGTATATACATGTGAAGCTGAGTTACCCGACTTGAGACGGAGCACGAAAGAGGCAAAGTCGAGAATTTTTGAGAAACGGTTGCCGAAGCCATCATGTCGGCATCGCCGGGCCTTTATCTGGCGGGTGAAATTTCAAGTCAAAGCGGGGCACTTACTATTTATAGTAAAGTCAATTTAAAATAATGCGCATGCGTTGATGTGAATGATAAGGTCACTTAGCGGTGAGGGGCGCCTCATCAAATTTAAGAATCCGGTTGTCGGGCTTGATGGAGCTATCGAAAAAGAAGGTTACTATTTATAGTAAACCACAGCCAATAGGCTAAAAATAGCAAGGTGACTAAAAATGGCAATGTCGACAGGACAACGAGGTGATGAGGATGCAGTGTGCGACATTTCAAGACATTCTAAGCTTCAGAGGTGCAAAATTGAGAAGACTTACTATAAATAGCGGGGCATGAAATACTGGCGAAAAACGATGAAAAGTTCTAAGTCTGGAACTTCATCCTACAGCTATGGCAAAAT
>VDFB02171624.1:0-16644 GCA_007258455.2 Sequoia sempervirens
TGACAACTAAAGAGTACCAGCTAGTGAAATCATATCTATCACCTTCCTGTATCAAGCCTCCCTCAACCAAAGCCTGTAAGGGAGTATGCATCAAAGCTTCTAAACGAAGGACAACCTTGGTCTAATAGATATGAGCCTTGCCCCAAGCTTGATCAACTGCATCCATCTTTGCCATAATGTTGGAAGCTTGTTGATAAGCATGCACAAGATCCTCCATAAAATTTTCTGTCTCAGCACGAACACTAGCAACCCACTTATCTGCTTCTTGTTCCATCTTTCTCAAATCCTCCAAGCCACTAACAGACTCTCTAGGAAACTCTATTGGAAGCTCAATCGCCAGATTCTCCTGCCCACAAGGACGAGACAAATGTTGTATGTAACCAATCAAAGTCTTGTGCTCCTTCAATTTCTTATATTTTCCTTCAGTCCGAAGCAATCTGTCCTTGAGTGCCTGGTAGGAGTTATCACACTCTTCAATTATCTATGCTCCTGTGGGGCGACCTAACTCCATGGTGGTGATCACATAATTTTCTGGAACAGCCTCATCTCGATCACACTCAACCCTTGGCACAACCACGTGAAGGGTGCAAGAGCCATCCTCATCTATTGAAATCTTCGAAAATTTCCTAGCCCTCTTCTTTGTCAGAGGCACACTGATCCTACTCAGGAATTCCTCCATCTCAATTGCTGGATCAGTTTCCTCAACGGGGCTCCTCCTCATCCTATCTCTAAGCCAATCTGGTACTACCTGCTGTAGGTTGGAAATAACAAATGGCTGCTCATTCCTTGCTTCTTCTTTACGAACCTCCTGTTGTAACCTTTTCCACACATCGCCCCATTGCAAATGGGGACCCCCCCTAATTTTGGCTTTGCTTTTGGTTTGTTTTGTCGTTGTCTCTCTTTTCTACTATCTGCCTTTCCAAGGATTTCTCCGCCGTTGAACCTTAACGTGAAATTTTGGCTAAGGCTAAAAATTAGGGTTTACATTTCTCGCATTAGTTTGAGGTCAAATCAAGTTTTGAATTGAAATCCGAGATTAACGTTGTGGTCAAGCTGCTTCCAGCAGGTCTCCACTGAAATTTCATCAGATTTCGGCAACTTACTATTTTTAGTAAGTACGTAATTCCGGGCATTCCGTCAGCACTTTTGAAGTTTCAACCGTCACACTGCATTCAGTACATGTCAAGTTACTCGCATGCAAAATTTGAGCTAAAACAGGCAACTTGCTATTTTTAGCAGTTCAGCTTCCGGAGCAGATTTCAGGGCTTAGATGAAGAGTTTTTCAACGCATGTCTGGATATTCCTTCTGGGCTTTTCGAGACCTTCGCGATGGTGTGACATGCAAAGCGAGATAACAACTTTCAAAATTCAGTCTTCCGAGACCATTTTTAGAGTTTGCATGTCAACGTTTTCTTTGCATGTCGGCATATTCTTTATGGGTTTTTCGAGAGCTTCGCGATGATATGACATGCAAAGCGAGATAATCACTCCTTCAGGAACTTGCTATTTTTAGCAGATGCATCCCGGCAGCTGCCTCCCAGCTCTTCAGAATCACGAGCTGATCACAATGCAATAGAAACGAGAAAAAACGGAGATCGTTTGATATGCATGCAAGATGAATTAGGGTTTCCAGCTTCGGGAACCAAAAAGAGGGGTAAAAAGTCAGAATTTTCGAAAACCGGTGTAAACCACCGCGATCAGCATCTTTCAAGGAGTCTGTTGGTAAAATTTGAGGGCAAACGGAGAACTTACTATTTATAGTAAGTCATTTTGGAAACTAGCTAAAAATAGAAAGTCATCCGCATGCGCCAATGTCAACAAGCAAGTCACGTGGTGAGGAGCCCGTCATTCGAATTTCAAGTCAAACGGAGTTGTGGAAGTCATGAAACTGAGCAAGTGCTATAAATAGTAAACCACCTCCAGAAACATGCCAAAAAAATAGCAGGTCAGCGCAACGCATCAGCAGGTACAAGTCAAATAAGTGATGAGGACCCCATGGTTCGAATTTCAAACCAAACGAAGCTACAGAGATTCGAAAATCAAGCAATTACTATTTTTAGCAGGCCTATGCAGAAGAATTAGGGTTTCCTAAAATCAAAGGCGGAACAAGACAGTCAAGCAGAAGCAGCATCCAGCCACAGTCGTTGCACTTCAACCATTTAGTACATGAAATTTGAAGACTATGAACAATTACTATTTTTAGCAGGTTGCTAAAAATAGCAAGTTCAAACAGGCATCAGGCCTCGACAGCACGAATCAGTGGAAATTCAGAACAGGGTGAAAATCAAGCTTTCTGGAGTCAAAAGTCAATTTAGAGCACAAAATTCGAGGAACTTTCTAAAAATAGAAACTCAGGGAAAATTAGGGTTAATAGGAGAAAATCACCCTAAATCTGGCAAAGAGGTATGAAATTCGCTAAAACTAATAAATTTTCAAGTCCAGCATCAAAATCCACCTTTAAAAGCTAAAGATGAATGAAAACTTTGCTAAGGCATATAAAAATGGAAGCTTGCCTAGGGAAATGCGCCTCACTTTGAAAATGGCTCAAAATCTTCTAAATATGGAAAATTTAATGCTCCCCATGGCAAATGCGCCCTGACTTGAGAAAATAAATTGGTGAAAATTGGTTGCTCAAGGTAGATTTTGCGCCCTTGAAGTTCAAGACTTGAAAATTCGCCTAAGCCACTTCAAATTGAAAGCTCAATGGGTCATATGCGCCTGGCTTGAAGGAGAAAAAGTTTCTAAGGCAAACAAACTGAAAGTTCACACATCCAAATGCGCCCTCAAGTGAAAGTTCAAGATACTATGTGCGCCTGACTTGAGGGAGGAGTTAGAAAATTCTCTAAGTTGCAAAAATTAAAGTTCCATAGGTCAAATGCGCCCCTCCTTGAAGAGGAGCTTGGAAATTTTACTAAGTGTCGAAACTTGATGCTCCCCATGCTATTTGCGCCCCTGAGCTTAGAGTTGACAAAGTTGAAATCTTGACATGCCATTTGCGCCTCAAAATGAAAGCTCCACCCTCCATATGCGCCTGGAAAGAGAAGAGGAAACTTGAAATTGTTCTAAGTTTCGAAAATGGAAGTAAGGGGTCCCATATGCGCCCACCTTGTGAAGAGGCCTATGAATTGTCTAAGGCGTTGAAATTGGAAGTTCCCCTGGCAAAATGCGCCCCTCATGAAGGGAGGAGTGGATAAAAACTCTAAGTCATGAAAATTAGAAGCTCTGGGGTCAGAATGCGCCCACCTCTCAAGAAAGTCAAAGGGGTCAAAAGGAAAGGTGTAGATGTTTATATATGCGCCCAAGATTAGCAAAGAAGAAAATTCAAAGCAAAGAGTTAAGGCGTTGAAAGGTGTTTATCCTCCTCCATATGTCATATGCGCCCACCTCACAAAAGGAGCTATGAAAATAGCTAAGTGTCAAAGTAAATTCACCTCCACCTTGATTTTGCGCCCTTCCTCCTCTATGTGTCATATGCGCCCATACTTCAAGGAGGGAAGTCAAAGATGTTGAAATTCAAATCCCTCTCAACCTCTAAATGCGCCATGCAAGCTAAGAAAAGGACAAAATATTGACTTCCACCTCTACCCTTTGAATGCGCCCATGCAAGGTTAGTGGGTGTGATAATATTTTAAGGTAAAGCTGGGAAATATGATAGGCGTTGAAATAATAAAATATCCCCCATGATGTGCTATATGCGCTAATGTCCAAGGTGAAGGCTCTTTTGAATGTGTGAAGTACGCCCAAGGTGGTGAAATAGAGTGCCAGGTGTTGAAATTAAAATATCTCTCATGACATCCAAAATGCACCCAAGGCATTGGAGAAAGTTGTGCTAAGAGATTTTAAAAAAATTTCTAAGTGTTATCAAATTCCACCTCTCTAGAGGAAAATTATGCCTAGACATGAAGGGAGATGAAATTTTCAGAGGCACGAATGAAATTGCAAATTTTCCGGTGATGAAGTCAGAGATATTGGCATTGCAGGACGAATTAAAAATTTCTCAAGTCAGAGCAACAGGGTGTTCACAGAGATGAACGGATTTAAATTGATTGAATAATATTTTTCTAAGGTTCAAAGTTTAAAAATTAAATGAACCCGTTCGTTGCATACCCATGAATTTGATGCGTTTTGAGGAAAATTTTCTTCTGGGTATTTAAGATCTTCGACAAGGAGAGGGTTTTAAAGTCTTCCACAATCTGTTGAGGCCTTCGAGATGGAGATCTTTGATGAGCACAGGATTGATGAGTTTTCCTAAGAGAAGTTTAAAATTTTTTCTAAGGCAAGGAAAAGGATGTTGAAATATGTCGCCTTGGCGGATGAATTTGAAAATGATCACCTAGATGATTTTTGATCAAGTTCCTGATGAAAGCATTTTTCTCAAGCCTGAGTTGGATGAAATGGCAGAGTGAATTATGCCCAGGCAGAATACAAGATAGGTTGGAAATTTGGCTAAGGCATGAAGAATTTGAACGCGAAGTTGGCTAGTGAAGACAATGAACGCTTGGAAGTTAGAGCGTGAAAATCCTGGTGAGTAAGTTGAATTTATATTATGAAATGCTCTAATTATCTTCTCCTTACTTGTTTTGCAGGAGGAACGTCGAGGCCGGGCGGTGATGACTTAAGTGATGAAGCAAATAACTCAAGATGACATTTCAACCTCGAAGGGAGAAAAGTTGCGAAAAATGGCTAAGTGTTGAGACTTAGTATAACTCAAGATGGAGAAAAGAATGGAAGCTTGAGCAAAGTTGAAGAACGATGTCCAGAAGAAGATCAAGAACAGTGTGAACGCGTTTCAAAGTTGGAATCTTCTAGAAGGATGATGGACATTAATGGCTCATTTATTGCCCCACTCTCCATTATGGCGGTTTTTAGGGCGAATCTTGTTTAGGGCTGAGGTGGCACAATCTGGGCCATCCAGTCGATTGTAATCTGAGCCGTCCGTTGGACTTGGCAACTATAAAAGGGGGAGTCCCCCTCATTTGTATCTCATTAGACATAGAAGTAGAAGTTAGACAGTAGAGAGTAGAAGGACAACTTAGAAGTAGCTTAGTATAGATTGATAGTGTAGTTGAAGAAGAGGGAAAGTTTTCCCTTTGAAAACTTTGTAAGAAATTGTTGTGAACACTCTCTCAATAAAAGAGTTTTTCATTGATGGTGAATTTCGTCTTTGTTGTGAGTAGCTAGCAAGGTTTCTTCGTCCTTCTAATTCAAATGGTAGTGTAAAATAGTTCAAAGTAGTATAATTTTCATTCCATGCAAGTAGATGTTAGTTGTGGAATGTGGTATTCAATTTGGGAAAACTTCGTTTATCCATACCACTAGTGCGTTTGCTGATGGTGAATGTGCCTTGTGTGGTCAACTGGAATTTCGTGTACTTAACTTCGATCATGATTTGTATGTTTATATGCGTCGTTGTGATGGTATTTTCATGTTAAGTTGTGATCTGAACACCTTGAACTACTCCTCTGAAGATTGCACCGGTCTGTGGAGGCTGTCCGAAGCGAGGCAAAGCAGAGGCCTGGTTGAAGCTTGTGAGAATTGATCGCCATGTCCCATGTAGAATAGATTTAGACTCTCTAAACCCTGCAACCATTTCAATTCAGTACTTCCTGGTTAGAATAGGAAACCTGTGCTTCACTAATAAATCTGTCGAATTGTGGAAAACACCTTCCTCTGCTGCTGAACAATTTCGTAAGTCCCCTTGAAATACTAGCAAATCACATTGAGCCAACTGAGCCTATTCGCATTAAAAGAACCTTGGAGTTGAACGCATGAACTTTCTTGCAATCTTAGCATGCGGAATACTTTGATCAAGAGAGGATAGGGTAGCCGTTGGCGACTTTATTCTGCGTTGGTGCGGTCACGAAAAACACATCAACACCTCCTCTCTAACTTCATCTTGGCAAGGGTCATCAACTTCTACAGGCTGAGTATCTCCTGAACCCTAGGCTTCTTGTTCTGTAACAGTGTCATCCTCTAATGCTGCTTCAATCTCATGCTGGAAGCGTGTATCTGTGGCCGTTTTCTTCTTCCTGCTGGTTATCTCTGGTAGGCACATTGACACTCTGGCCAACAGATTCCCTTCGTGGTGGCTGATTCTCCTCCTGTAATTCTTGTTCCTTATTCAATATAATCCTCTAATCGGAAAATAATGAAACCTCTTGTATACTTGGAGAACGTGTCTCCAATGGCATAGGCGACGCTACCTCAATTCTCAGAGGCTCTAGCTGGATTGGTTCCTTCCCTCGTGACTCTAGAGCTTGAGCAACCTACTTTGTAGCAGTTGGCATCCTATGATCTCCCATCAAATTGTAAGTAAGAGGAATTGACCTGCTCTTAAGCCTATTCACATGCCTCTCAACCCATCCTCTGGTGAACGTCAGGACTGGTATGCAAAGTGTATCTATATCCGCAATCTCCGGCTCCGACCAATCTGGAAGTGGGAGTGGTGTATCCCTCACTATCTCATAATCTGGATGAAGAACATTCATATCCTCGTCTACCTGATCCGACACTGGAATAATCTCGCACTCCCTAATCATGCCCAAAGGTAATCTTGAAAACATCCTTTTCCTTACCTTAGCTTCATCCAACGCACTATCCTAGAAATCTTCAATATTTGCCTTATGCCTGATCTCCTCTGACAGTATTGTTGATGTGATTTTTGTGACCGTACCAACGCAGAATAAAGTCGCCAACGGCTACCCTATTCTCTCTTGATCAAAGTATCCAACACGCTAAGATTGCGAGAGAGTTCATGCGTTCAACTCCAAGGTTCTTTCAGTGCGAATAGGATCAGTTGGCTCGATGTGATTTGCTGGTATTTCAAGGGGACTTACGGAATTGTTCAACAGCAGAGGAAGGGGTTTCCACAATTCGACAGATTTATCGATGAAGCACAGATTTCCTATTCTAACTAGAAAGTACTGAATTTAAAGTGGTTGCAGGGTTAAGAAGGCTCTAATCTATTCTAAATGTAGGATATGGATCTCAACTTCAGCAAACTTTCAACCAGACTTCGCTTTGCCTCGCATCGGACAGCTTCCACGAAGTCGGTGCAATCTTCAAGGGAGATGACTAAAGATGTTCAAACCACCACTTGACATGAAGATACCATCACAACGACGCATACCATCATTCAAACTATGATTGAAGTTAGGCCCACAACGTTTCCAGTTGACCACACAAGGCGAACACACCATCAATGAGCCCGCTAGTGGTATGGATAAGCGAAGCTTGCTTAGATCAAACACCACATTCCACGGCTAACATTTACTTGCATAAAAATGAAATTATGCTACTCTATGCTACTTGAAGTAGAAGGGATGAAGAAACCTCGCTAGCTATCCATAACAAAGACGAATTTCACCATCAATGAAAAGATCTTTTATTATGAAAGTTTTACACAACAATCTCTTGCAAAAGTTTTCAAGGGAAAACTTTCCTTCTTCAACTACACTATCAATCTATACTAAGCTACTTCTAAGTTGTCCCTCTACTCTATGTCTATCATCTAACTCTAAGCTAATGAGATACAAATGAGGGGGGATGCCCCTTTATATAGCTGGCCAAGTCCAATGGACGGCTCAAATTACAATTGGCTGGATGGCCCAGATTGTGCCACCTCAGCCCTAAACAAGATTCACCCTAAAAACCGCCACCAAGAGGGGTGGGGTAATAAATGAGCCATTAATTTCCATCATCCTTCTAGAAGATTCCAACTTTGAAATGCATTCACACTGTTCTTGATCTTCTTCTTGACGTCGTTCTTCAACTTTGCTCGAGCTTCCACTCTTTTCTCCATCTTGAGTTTTGAAAGCATTTCCTCTCTGTCACTAAGTCTCAACAATTAGCCATTTTCTTGCAACTTTTCTTCCTTCGAGGTTGAAATATTATCTTGGATTACTTTCTTCATCACTTAAGTCATCACCGCCTGGTTTCAACTCCCTCCTGCAAAAAAAGCAAGGAGAAGAGTATTAGAACATTTCATAATATAAACTCAACTTACTTACCAGGATTTTCATGTTTTGATCTTCAAGAGTTCATCTTTTTCTCTAGCCAACCTTTGCCTTCTTCACGATTCTTCACGCCTTAGCCAAATTTCCAACCCATCTTGTATTTTGCTTGGCACACTTCACTCTGATATTTCATCCAACTCAGGCTCGAGTAAAATGTTTTCATCAGGAACTTGATCAAAAATTATCTAGGTGCCCAACTTCAAATTCATCCGCCACGGCGACATATTTCAACATCCTTTTCCTTTCTTGTCTTAGAAATTTTCTCAAACTTCACTTAGGAAATGCATTATTTAAGTGCCCATCAAAATCTCCATCCTGAAGGCTTCAGCGAACTGTGGAAGACTTTGAAATCCATTCCTCATCGATAATCTTCAATACCCAGAAGCAAATTTCTTTCAGAACTTGTCGAATTCATGGGTATACAACGAACGGGTTCATTTAAAATTTAAAATTTTGAACCTTAGAAAAATATTTTTTCAATCAATTTAATCCCGTTCTTTCATCTTCGTGAACATCTCGTTGCTCGGACTTGAAATTTTTTTTTTGAATCCATCCTGCAATGCTAGCACTGTCCGGCTTTATCTCTGGCAATTCATCCATGTTCAGGAAAATCTTATCACCTCCAAGTCTAGGCGAATTTTCTCAAGGAAGAAAATATTTTTCCTTAGAAAATTTTTGAATCACTTTGCATTTTTGAAAATTTTGCCTTAGGAAATTTTATTTAATTTCATTCATCTGTTAGTGGTGGGAATTTTTTTTTTTTTGTTTCAATACGTATCATGGAGAATATTCAACTTCCAACGCCTAGCTTACTCTTTATTTTTCATCACTTAGCAATATCAACTCTCAAGTCTAGGCGCGTTTCACACTTGAAGGGGAATATTAAATTTCACCACCCTACATACCTCTTGGTGCATATCATACTTTATGAAGGATAATAACCACGCCTAGCACACTTCACTTCACCCTCAACACCCTGGGCGCATTTCTCATGCTCAAGAGGACGAAAACTTTCAACGCCTCCAACAAGTGACCCTTGAGCTTCCTTAATTTTGTCTTCACATGCCCTCATTTGGGCGCATTTTGGCATGCATGAAGGATGAAACTCCCAACGCCTTTGACTTGTTGACTCTTCCCTTTCAGCTTGCATGGCGCATTTCCTATGGTGAGGTGGATGAAAGCTTGTCTTCTTCTTAGCTAGGCTGGGCGCATATCATGCATGAGGGAGAATAAAACTTCAACACCACCTTTAACTTGCTTGACTTCTAAACATGGGCGCATCTTGCATGATGTGAAGGATGATCCTTGAGCTTCTTCCCTTTTGTCTTCATATGCCCTCACCTGGGCGCATTAGAGCATAGGAGGTGGATGAAATTCTAACGCCCCCCTCTTTTGACTTGTTGACCTCCTTTTAAGATGGGCGCATATTGCCATGTAAGGTGGATGAGTTTCATACTTAGAGAATTTTTATTTGAACACCTAGCATCTTGCTTGTGAGGGCGCAAATGGAGGGTGGTAGAAGATGAAGTACATTGACCCTTTTGACTTTCTCATCAAACTCTTAGAGTGGGCGCATTTGGCTATGTGTGAGGGATAAACTCAACACTTAGAAATTTTTCAAACATGAGACCTTGCATGAGGGCGCATTTTGCCATAGGAGGTGGATGAAACTTGTGCCTTAGAAATTTTTTATGCTTCTTCATCAAGCAGGGCGCATTTTGAGGTGGCAGGAGGATATCCAATACTTAGAATATTTTCTGATGCTATTAGCTTGAAGTGGGCGCATTTTCATGATGGTGCAGGATGAAGTCTAACACTTAGCCAATTTTTCTTGTCTTCGCCAGCTTCTCCATGCCTTACTATAAATAGTAAGTCCCTTGATTTTCATACTTCAGAAGCTTAGATTGATTTGAAATTTTGAACATTGGATCTTCACGACTTCATCAACCTATTGACACTGCTATTTTGAGTTGGTCTGCTATTTTTAGCCCATTTCTGAAGGTGGTTTGCTATTTATAGTAACTGTCTGCTTCTGATACCTCCACAACTCCGTTTGATTTGAAATTGGAATGGCGTGCTCCTCGCCATGTGACCTGCCTGTTGACGTCGGCACATGCTGCTGATTTGTTATTTTTAGCCTGTTTCCAAAATGACTTACTATAAATAGTAAGTGCTCCATTTGCCCACAAATTTTACCAGTGGATAGCTTGAAAGATGCTAATTGTGGTGGTATACACCGGTTTTCGAAAATTCTGACCTTTTACCCCTCTTTTTGGGTCCCGAAGCTAGAAACCCTAATTCATCTTGCATGCATATCAAATGACCTCCGTTTGACCTCGTTTTTGTTTTATTCTATTCTGTTCATGATTCTGAAGTGCTGGGAAGCGGCTGCCGAGATTAATCTTCTAAAAATAGCAAGTTGCTGAATAAGTGACAATCTCCATTTGCATGTCATATCGTCGCGAAGCTCTTGAAAAACCCATAAGGAATATGCAGACATGCAAACCCTAAAAATAGCCTCTGAAGGCTGAACTCTGAAAGTTGTCATCTCATTTTGCATGTTATAATATCATTGCGAAGGTCTCTGAAAACCCAGAAGGAATCTCCAGACATGCAAAGAAAAACTTCGCATATAAGCCCTGAAATTTGCACCCGAAGCTGAACTGCTAAAAATAGTAAGTTGTCGGTTTCAACTCAAAATTTGCAGACGAGAAGCTTGAAGTGTTCTGGATGCAGTGTGATGATCGAAACTCCAGAAATGCTGAAGGAACGCTTGGAATTACACACTTACTAAAAATAGTAAGTTGTCAGAATCTGACGAAATTTTGATGAGAGTCTGCTGGAAGCGCACCGACAACAACGTTAATCTCAATTTTCAATTTATTCACTTCGTTTGACCCTAGATTGACCAGGCAAGTACAAACCCTAATTCTTAGACTTGGCCAAGATTTCAATTCAGGCTGGCACATCCCCAGAAAGACAGACGGCAAAAAAGAGAGACAATGACAAAACAAACTAAAACCAGGCCAAAAGACCGAGATGAAGCAAAAATTAGGGGGGTCCCCATTTGCAATGGGGCGATGTGTGAAAAAGGTCACAACGAGTATCCATCTGATATTCCTATGGGGATCATAATACTGCCTGCTAGTGTGGTAAGAAAGATGGAAAAACTGAAGCTCATTTTCAGCTTCCTTGGCTGCCTGCAGTGAAGGACACATTTCATCTAAATTTCTCATGATGATTGGGAAGTCAAGTCCTCCCTTCTTTTTCTTCTGAATTTTATCATAGGCAATGAGTTGCCTAGATATTTCTAGCATCAAGATCCTGTTCGTATGGTATCTAGGCAACCTATATGGATATGAGCAGAACCCTTGCAGCCTAATGTAAGTAAATTTTGGAAATTAGATGAACCAACACCCGTACCTTTCTATCAACTCCTGAGCTTCCTTGGAGATCCTGTGATGAGTTCTTTGTTGAAGTGACCTTGTTATGTGCATGGTGAAGGCGTCATTGACTCTCTTGTAATGAGATGTGCTTGTCAAGTGTAGCTGCAGACAAGCCTCATGAATCTTAAACTGCTGAGAGCCACACCCAATTGGCTCCTTGTATGATATTCCTTTGTATTTCGTCATACAAGCCAACATGTAGATAATGTATGAACCCATATAGAATGTTTTCGTTCTCCTCAAACTTTAGAGCTGCTCATGCAAATTATCACTAATCATCACTGCCTAGTTGATAAACTCCTTGCCTTCCAGCACAAGGTTGATGTAGTAAAACATCCAAGGCTCAAAGATGAACGCATGGGGACATCCTCCAACCCTGTTGAGCATCATAATCAAATCACAATATTCCTGCTTCAGATCATCTGAGATTATCTGCTTTGGCAACTTCGTGCGAGTGGGCTTGGGCTTGTTCATCCAACAGGAGTTTATCATATCAACACATCTGTCAAATGTAGAGGCATACATACATTCAACATGTTCTCTCGTTTTGTAAATCATCTTCTCATGTGAGGGAATTCCAAATGCTTCACCAATAGCTACAGGTGTGAGGTTGGCAAACAGCTTGCCATCCGGTGAAGTGATAGTGCTCCGTTCTGGGTTGTAACAATTAGCACTCCATGATCAATTCCGGACAGTGAATTGCTGCTGGAAAACCAACAGCTGCATAAAGTCCATTTCTAAAAATATTGTGCGAAGTGATTGATGGACGATGGCCTCCAATTCCCATCATTCGGCTTTTAAAAGCTTCCATATTGAAAGAGCCCAAGTTCGTATTAGCCAACTTGCCCAGCTTCGAAGAAAACTTTGACTCCGGCAGGAAAGACTTGCTCAACTTCTTGATCACAGCTTGTCTAGACGCATTTTCCTTGCTGGATTCAGCATTATTTTCCTTGCCAGTAGCTCTTACTTCAGCCATTCTACAAAAAAAAGATAGTCATTAGAAATTTAACTTAGAAAGATAATATCACATCGGGGCTGCCAACAAATTTTCGAAAATGAGAAGCTACAGCACTAAATTTCAACTTCAAACCTCAACACCTCCTGCAGCAACTTCGAACTCTCAACACTTAGAAAATTTTCTTGGAGCAATACAACTTCAGCACTTAGAAGAAAAATCGACCCAAGCTTGCTTCAGCAACTTCAAACTTCTCTCCTCAAAGCTCAACTTCGAATTTCTCCACACTCAACTTTCCTCACACTACAATCTTCTTTCACTTCAGAGCTCAAGTCGAACTTGCTTGCTGATGGAGAAAATAATAAAACTTCACAGCTCATATAGCTAACTTGATTTCTAGAAGAAGCTAATTTTAGCCAGTTCATTCAAATTTCAATTTTCCCTCCTCTGGTAGTGTTGTGACCTTTTCACACATCGCCCCATTCAAGATGGGGACCCCCTAATTTTTGCTCCATTCTGGTCTTTTGGCTTGGGTTTTACTCTCTCTCTCCCGCTCTGTCTCTTTTCTGATGTCCGCCTTTCAGGGGTTGCGCCCGTCAGTGAGTTTAAGTGTGAAACTGACCAAGTATGAAATTAGGGTTTCATCATTTCTGGTCAGTCCAAGATCAAACGAAGTCGATAAAGTGAAAATTGAACTTAACAGTGTTGTTAGTATGTTTTCAGCACGCTTCCAACAAATTTTCGTCAGATTCCAAGGTACTTACTATTTTTAGTAAGTGTGAAATTCAGGGCAATCTATCAGTATTTTTGAGATTCCGACAGTCACACAGCATTCAGGGCATATCAGACTGTTCGCGTGCAAAATTTGAGCGAAAACCGACAACTTACTATTTTTAGCAGTCGGCTTAGAGGCACGAATTTGGTCGGATCGAGTTTTCTTTGCATGTCATATTCATACGGGTTTTGAGGACCTTCCGTTGATATAACATGCAAGGCTGAGATGACTAACTTCAATTGACCCAGGGGCTATTTTTAGGGTTGCATGTGGGGTTTCTTTTGCATGGTCGAGATGATTCACGATGGGTTTTAGGCTTAGCGATGGTGTGACATCTGGCGAAGATGCTCACTTTCGATGGGAACTTGCTATTTTTAGCGAGGTGTGTCGGCTGACCACTTCGGTAGTTCAGTTCCACGAAAGAGCCGATGTGATTACCACAAAAACAAAAGGCGGATATCATTTGATGCATGCGGAAGCGAATTAGGGTTCCAGCAGACCTAAAATAGGCATAAAGTGGTACGAAACGGTGTAAACCACCCGTGATCAAGCGTCCTTGGTGTCTATTTGGCGAGGTGAAATTTCAAGTCAAAAGCGGAGCACTTACTATTTATAGTAAATTCCAGTTAGGCAGCTAAAATAAAGTAAATCAAATTATCATGATGTTAATAGCAGTCCACGTGGTGAGCACCTCATCAAATTTCCTTCGTCGAACAATGGAGCTACTCGGAAACATGAGCCTGTTATAGTAAACCACCCCCAGAAACATGCTAAAAATAGCAGGGCACTTAAGTTGGCGAGAAGTGATGAAAAAGTTCTAGGTCTGGAGCTTCGTCCAGTAGACAGGGCAAAATGCGCCTAGGTGAGTAAGAAGGCAAGAAAATTCTTAAGTCATGAAGTTTATCCTTCACCTAGGCCAAAATGCGCCCAAGGAGAAGAAAGTCAAAGAAAGTCAACGAAGTTCATCCTGTAGGCATGCCTAAATGCGCCCACCT
The DNA here is from genome assembly GCA_007258455.2 of Sequoia sempervirens. Taxonomy (NCBI): domain Eukaryota; kingdom Viridiplantae; phylum Streptophyta; class Pinopsida; order Cupressales; family Cupressaceae; genus Sequoia; species Sequoia sempervirens. The sequence goes on from VDFB02171624.1 coordinate 14,187, forward strand.
TGAAGAAAAAAAGTTGAAATTTTTTTTCTAAGTATAAAAATCCTTCATCCACCTCAAAATGCGCCATCCTCCTCAGGGGGTGAAATGCGCCCAAGTTACAAATAAGTCAAAGCAAAGTCAACGTTTCAATCCTCCTCATGCATCAAAATGCGCCCAAGTTCATCCTGCAGCAGGGGTGAAATGCGCCCAAAGGCAAGGAAGGTCAAAGCAAGGTCAACGTTCTTCATCCTCCTCAAGGGGCAAAATGCGCCCAAACACATGCATGTAAAGACGAAAATTGGAAGGTGAAGAGTCACTCCTGGGGCGTTGTCATGAGTTTCATCCACCTAACAGGGTAAAATGCACCCAAACAGGGCCATGTCAAGACGAAAAGGTGGAATACGAAGAGTCATCCAGTGGACATGCTCAAATCGCCCATGTTTAGAGTGTAAAGAGTGAATAGGGTGAGTAAATAGGTGGGAATATTGCCTAGGCATTGGTGGGGTAAAGGCTGAGCTTGGGTGGCTAAGCCCAGAATTTTTCCAGTGCAAAGGTGGTGTGCTTTGGTTTTCTTCATCAAATGTTATGTAGCCTAGAGTGGAAGTGTTAGAAATATTTTTTTCTAAAGTAATTTATTTTTAATCCACCTCTCAGAAGTGCTAGGCGCCTCAAGTAAAAATGAAATATTTTTAAAAATGTTGGAGAATTTGCCTAGGCATTGGGTTTAAATGAATATTTTCAATTGTGGAGTGAAGTGAGAAATAAAAGTGTGCTAGGCGAATAAAATTTTCTAGTGAGTTGATAAAAAATTCTCCTCCACTGGCAAACAAATAGAATTTTCTAAGGGAAATTTTTCAAGAGTACAAGAGATGATTAAAATATTTTCTAAGGCAAATATTTTCTTCTCAGAAAATACACTAGAACTCAAAGGTTGTAGAATTTTTGGAAGCACCCGTAAACTTTTTGATGTGAAGTCCGGTGGAGTGATAACAGGATGAATTCAAGATCTTCAAGTTGAGGCAACACAGGATGATCACAGGCGAAGAATGAATTTAAAATGGTGAAAATAATATTTTTCTAAGGTTCAAATTTCAAAAATTAAATGAACCCGTTCGTTGGGTACCCATGGTTAGTAGAATTTCTTAAGATGCAGGACGTTAAGTAATGATAGATGATGGATTTCCAAGTCTTACGAACTACCGACACTTTTAGGTGAAAGGAATTTAATCGGTGCTCCAAATTGTGAATTTTCAGGAGAATTTACAAAATTTTCTAAAGAGCAAAGATGAATAAAATGTGTTTTCAAGTAAAATTTTTCTTGATGAATTTGAAGTCAGTTGCCTAGATAATTTTTGATTGAATTCTTCGAGGATGAATTTTCCAGAGCAGTGGAGAAGTTGAATTCGATTTCAAGTGACAGAGCTCCGGCTGGTGAGTTAAAAGGATGAATTTAAATCAAATTTTCAAAATAAATTCAAAGACGCCAGTCAAAGTCAAGTTTCTAGAAGAACAAGATTCCCGACGACTGGAGACAAGTGTCAGAAATACCAGAGAGGGAAAATTTGAATTCTCGAAGTGGAGTAGTGGAAGTTTAATACACTGGCTAAAATTAACTTCTTCTAGAATTCGAATTTTGGCTATAAAATGGAGAAGTTTTTCACTTGTTTTCACAGCTGAAAAAGTCGACTTGCTTTGAGTAAGTTGCTGAAGATTGAGTGTTTACTGAAGCTTGAAGGAATTTGAAATTTTTGCTGAGGAGTAGAGTTTGCTGAAGAGGCACTTAGAAGTTGATTAAATCTGCAATTAAGAAGGACGCCTTGAGTTGCTGAGAAGTGGCGTGGCTGAAACCAAAAGGGACGCACTTGCTGTTGAAGACTGGAGTTGCTGAAGTTGCTCAAATTTGAATCTAGGTGGTGCGCACTTGCTGGTTGAGGCTAAAAGATACGACTTTGCTAGTGTAAGTGGCTGAAGTTTGATTCATTGCTAAAGTTAAAGTTGCCAGTAGAGACGCCTTGAAGTGAATTGCTGAGAGTTTACTGATTGCTGATTGCTGATACGAAGTTACGAAGTTCAAATTGCTGATTGGGGTGGTGAAGTGAAGTCACTGAAATTTTACTTAGAAACTTTTCTAAGTGTTGAAGTTCAAGAGAAGAAGCTGAGGTTTGCAAATAAAAGAGTTATTGCAGCTTCTAGAAGTCGACTGCAGCCCCTATGCAATGTCTCATTTTATTTTTTAATTACTGATGAATGTTTATCGTTTGCAGATGGCTGAGGCAAGGACAACTGGCAAGGATAATGGTGCACACAGACAAGCAGTGATCAAGAAGCTGAGTAAAACGTTCATGCCAGAATCAAAGTTCATTTCAAAGCTGGGCAAGTTGACGGACACTAACCTGGGCTCCGTCAACCTGGAGACCTTCAAAAACAGGATGTTTGGAATCGGAAGTCATCGGGCTTCGACCACTTCGCACAACATTGT